>PVLA01020265.1:0-10582 GCA_004027455.1 Hydrochoerus hydrochaeris
AGGTCTATCTTATATTTCAAATACATTGTTTTATGGTCTCCATATCCTCTGTTCTATACAATGATTTGCATGCAGTAGTGAAAATTTGGGGTGGTGTTCCACAGCGATAGGTCTAGATGATTATAATGTTGTTAAGTCTTCTGTTGTTTTGTTGCTCATGTCTCTGGAGTTTCCTACCATTGATGTTTTTAAATTGATTTTCATTGCTGTTATGGAGAAGCAAATTTTCCGAGGTCCTGGCAGTCATTCCTACTTGGGTCACCTATTGTCTCTTTTGATCCTCTAATAACCTTATAGAAAAAGAGATATGCCATTATTATCATTTACAAGTAGAGAAAATAAGTGTGTTTTGTTGGTGCCATAACAAAACTTCCAAAAATTTAGTAGATCAAAGCAACACAAATTTAATCCTACAGTTGTCCAGGCCAGACAGAAGTCTGACATGGGTCTACCAAAGCTATAGTCCTTTTTGTTGTCTCGAGGGAAAAAACTCCCATTTTCTTGCTTATTTCACCTGTTGAAAGATGCACTATCTTGTAATCATAAAACCAAGTTCCTTTTTTCCTTGCTGACTGTCAGCTGAGGGCCATTCCCAACTAATCTAGGCTTCCAATATGCTTTAATTTCCTCAGTCTTCAAAGTCACCGGTAGGTCAAGTCTTTCAAACCTCTCCTGCATACATTTTCATCCTCAAATATCTGTTCAGCCCTTCTTCCCTTCTTTTCCACTTTTAGGAACTGGTTAATCCAGAATAGTCTCCCTTATTTTAAAGATTGTAACATAACTGCATATGCAAACTTTTTTACCAAGTGACAAGTCACACGTTCTAGGAACCATGGCATGGCATCTTCTATGGGGCACAGAGAAGGGACATAGTTCTGCCAACCATACTATCACTCAGAGAACAAAGCTAACATGTAGAAGAGCTAGAACTAAAGTTTAGGTCTTCTGACTCCTTGCTCATTTCACCACAGGAAGGACAGCCAAACTGCCTGTGTGATACTCTCAGGAATATTTTGACCAACCTGCTACTTGTACATATAAAATCATAAAATGCTGTAATATAAAGACACTTCTGAGTCCAGGCATATGATTTCACAGCTAAGAAAAAGAAGGCCCCTTGCAGCTAAAATCCCAATGTAAATTTCCAGAAAATCTGGAACCACAATTCACCCTTCCCTAATGTAGAGTTCTTGCAATTTTTTTACATATTTTTACAAAATTAAACATATTCCATATTCCATCTCACAATATACCCCATCTACTCAAGCAACCTCATAATATTCAACTACAACAGCCGTGCAAAACTTGGCTCATAAACATTTATTCTCTCAACCACTTTCACATATCCATGTCTTTCTAAATCTCCCATTGAAATTTTATGACTTGAATTTCTTTTTACAACAGCTCTAAAAACAGATTTCATATATATTCCACCACTCAAAAGGACCAAGGAAGGAAGACTACACTCCATTTTTTTCATTATGCTGATTGAGTTCTATTAAATTTAATCCAGAACTAAGTCCCTTTATGATTTCTCCAAATTTTATTTCAAATTATTGCTCATAAAGACCAGATAAGGAAGGAGAAGGAATTAGTTTGTGTCACAGTTCCATATCCTACTCTAAGTCAACCTAACAGATCCCATGAGCTGTGCTTTGGAGAGTAGTGAGAGGGTCATGTTACTGATACTACTCCACTTAGACTGCCCTAACTAAATCATGGTAGATTTATATTACAATACTTTCTCAGACATTTGTCCTTACAGAACAGAGGCACATGAAACCCAAACACTATTTCTACTGGATTTCTACTATTTCTACTGGAAAGAGCATGTAAAATACTTTTTCACACCATACTAACCTTCATGTATTTTTCCCAGCCCCATCCCTGCCTAGAACACCTCTGCCTGTCCTCCTGGGATCAGCTGGGGATCAGTGACAATAAGTTGGCCTCCTCATAGCTTACTAATCTCCTTGTTTATATCACAAAAACTGCATTCTTCTTATATCCAGCAGATTACTCTGATATTAAGATCAATAAACTTGAAACCCAATGTCTTTTCAGCAGGCCAAGTCAGAATTTTTCTGTGCTTTTTTCAGTTTCATGTTTTAGTCTTCTTCCTGCCTGCCTGGAAAACACAAGGTTGTGAGTTCGATCCCCAGTACCAAAAAATAAAAAATAAAAATTTCCACTATATATGCACTTGGTTCTCTTTCATTCTCTGTTTCCATTAAATATATTTTCTACATTAATCTCTATCTTGCCTCTGGTTCCTTCCCTTTTGTCTTCAAACCTGTTTGATTCTCCCCCGTTTTTGTTTAAACAGAATAAAACCAAGCACAATGAAACAGAACAAAGCCAGTCAAAACAAACCTGTGTAAGTCACATAGGACTTCAAAACAATAGAAAATCAACAATGGTTACCACATGCCTTTCATTGTCTTCAAAATAACTGCAGATACCTTCAGACATAGTAAAAATCAAACAGAACAGAACAGAATAGAACCAATAAAAACAAAACAATGGATGCAATAAAGTACTTCAAAACAAGATGATACTAAATCCAAAATGGCTACCATAATACATCTTGTTATATTTGAAATAGCTGCACATGCCATCAGATACAACAAACTCAAACAAGATAAAACAGAATAAAACCCAACCCAACAATGAAAATGATACAGGACTTCAAAACAAGACAATACAGAATCAACAACAGCTACCATCCTCAGAAGAAGATCCCCTTTAGAGGCCACACTGAACACTGCCATCCTCTGAAGAGATGATCAGACCTCCAGCGTTAGGCCTGCAAAGTCAGTGAAACACTAACCACTACAAGCATTAAATTGTATTTTACCTCAGTAGGTATCATCGCAGCTTGTGTTTCTCTGGATCAGCCAGTCACTTACAGCAGGAATGGGGAGGGTTGACTCTTCTTGTTTCCCAGCCCACACGCTAGAAGGGGCTGGCATCTGGCTCTCCCTCAGCGGCCTGCACATGGCGCCAATTCACAGAGAAGCCTTGCTTCTTGGTGACTTTTTGTTCTGTTCCCCCACAGTCCACGAATGGCCTGATTCTCCCCAGTTAGTAAATAATCCCCCTCCTCATTCCTCCCTTATATTAGCAAATTTCTTTCTTTGTGCTTTTACTCATCCCTTTCCCTCACAGTTTGACTTCTATCTTCAACTGTTTTCTCTGCATAACACATTCAGACATCAACAATTCTTTTCTAATCACAAAATCTAATGTTATTTATTCATTGTTCCTCTCCTTTATCTCCCTGGCCCACCTTCATGGATGAGCACTTGCCAATTTCTACGTATTCCCTTTTCAGTATTTCAGATGTACACCATCCTCTACAACCTGGAGTTTACTGATTGGAGTACTGAAATGCTCCCCTGCTTTAAAGTCTTCCAACAATGCCTGAGGGTGAAGGTCAGGGATATATCTTCCTTCTCTTTGAATTGTCTACAAACAACTATTACTATGACCACCATACTATACATCATACAAAAGCTATAGACTGAGGAACAGACTAACAGCAAGGGAAATCTCCTTGGAAATACAATTATTAGCAAGGAAAAGCTATCCCAGGATAAGAAATTAGCTGTGGAACATTCACACAGTGGAGAAACCACCTAAAGATTGTTGACTCACATAGATTCCAGCATTTGCTTAGTTTATTGCTAGAGTCCAGCACATTCTTTTTTCCAGGACATACATTTTTCTCATATGTAGCCTAGTTTGAATAATGCTGAGTTTTAAACACTCTAAAAGATTTCCAAATAATATGAAAGCTAAACTTTTTGCTAACATTACATCTCCAGACTTGAAAACATTACTAAGTAGTCTAGCACTGTATTACAGACAGCTGGAATAAATATTACTGAGCATTGGTTACAACATGGAAAAAGACTCCATAAGAGCCAGATTGTTTCTGTGTACTATTTACGATTTGGCCTCTGATTTGCATCATGACTGATCTGTAAAGTAAGTGGAACCAAAGTGGCAAAAACATTGAAATTGGCACTATGGCAAATCTTGTAGATAAATAAATGTGTACAAGCGAGGTTTGTAAGCCTGGGGATAGTTTGAGTTTAAAAATGAGGTAGTGCTTAACTAAAAACATGTTTTTATTATTGAGGATTTTTTGTTTTGGCAATGAATTATTCAATACCCAAAATAGCATAATGAAAAAAAGGCAACATTTTTTAAAGACACCAACACTCAGCATATCCTATAATTATGACACTTTAGCTGTCATGTAATTCTGTGAAGCACAATTAAAGCTACCAGAGGACATCATCACAATTCTCTTCTTGTAATCATAAATCTCTTTTCAAGTATTTAAAATCTGTTTAATATAATATGTAGATACATGGCCAAATAAAAATTATTCCTTAAAAGCCACAATTAATATTACTCATTTTGTAACACCAGTACCCATAAGTTTTAAAAAAGCCAGCGGTAATTTGGGAAATTAAAGTAGTAGAACTAAAGGAAATTAAATATATGCTAGTTCTTCCCACCCTGTTTATTAGGCTATCTTGGACAATTAGTTTATGGAATTATCATATCTGATTTCTGTTATACTGGTTACAGAACTAAGAGTAGGAAGAAAAGGTTTGTCTTTTTTTTTCCTAGAATAAGAAGGCAGATTGAACAATGGTACAAGTATTGCTAAGTTCTGAAATAGAGTACACACAGAAATGTGAGTGTTTTGATTTGACAAAAATGAGTTTCAAGGCTGAGCACCAAGTCTCTAGTCATTACTATCACCCGCAGGGAAGGTCCTGTGTGGGTTACAGTACTCTGCTGCCTCCTCCGCCATATGCACACAGCACCGTGGAATCTACCATTCATGAGAGGGATGTGGTCTTTAGAATTTTGCACTCAGGGTTCGAATTTCGGTTCAGTCATTTTTGAGGTATGTGATCATGACCAGAACTTAGGTTCTTCACCTGCACCACGGACTTAATGTTAACTTCAAAAGATATTTTTAAGAATTAAATGAGATAATGTCTTAGGCTTCTAACATGATTTTCTTCTCCTCTTTGGAAAAGTAATGGAACTGCCGCCTAGGAAATAAAAGTTCCCAGCATTAGAGGGTTAACAAGGAGAAGCAATTCTAAGCTGCTGGTTCAGGTATAGGCATCCCGTCCCAGACAGCCCATCAGTCCCACTAATGGGATTTAAAACAGTTGCTGCCTCTTCCTCAATCGTGTAATGATTTCTGGACAGCCTGAGAGGCCCATTATCTGTAGTCCATACTTCTGCTCTGTCTGACAATAACAACTTCTTAGCATAACAGCAGGGCCACGGTCTTCCACTTCCTGCTACACCACTGCTCGCAGGACCCTTGCTGAAGTCATAGACAAATTGGCCATTGTACCACGGAGGGCAAGGGTCTGTGAAAAGCTGCTCGCCGACTGCCGCACCAGCTCCTGGAGTATCGTCCTGGAAGACAAGGGTGTCTTCCTAGGAGTTTCCTGGGAGAATGTGAATATGATAGTTGAGTCCTTTCCCGTGAGAAAGTGAGATTCCAGCATTCCCAGAGGGCCTCTGAGGTTGATTTGGAGGTATCAGGAATCTCCCTAGCCTCTAAGTTGCTGTCTCATCCCACTCGTTTTTATGAGCTGTCTGCAGAGCCCAAGGGCAAGAAAAATTAATGTGTGAAAAAAAGCCACAGAACTCCCACTTAAAAAAAAAAATCAATCCTCAGATGTGATAATAAGTTTAAGTTTCCATTAGCTTTTCTTCCTTTTTACTTTCTTAATCTTACTGTTTTTCATCTTATTATGTATAAGTCATTTTAAATTATGTTTAGTAGTAAGCAAGATATAAATCTTAAATACATAAAACAAATAGGATAATAAAGGGCTTCAAAAAGACTTGAGCAATCCCCAAAGAATTTATGGAAAAGAATCCCTCATCCAAATTTAGGAAGTTATAACATGTGCATTACACAGTGTGATTTGTTAAATTAATGCTAATGTAGAATGTAAAATTAAAGAGAAAAGATATACTTGGCTAGAGTTATGAAATGAATGCAAATAAATTTTTAAAAACTGGTTTGAAAGTGGAAGGAAACTTCCTCCTACAGTTAGACAGTTACTTAAAAGTTTTCTTAACTGTTTAGTTCAAAGTAAATATCAAATTTATTAAAATGTATCTCCAATGTTACCTGAGGAAGCAAACTTGTATAATTTAGAAAGATTTACCTGCTGAAACTGAAAGACATGTCAAATGCTGACTGAGTTTAAATATACTTTGTACAGTCACTTGGAAAAGTCATCTGGCATTAGGTTTAAAAGCTTGAAAATGTTCATTTCTGATATTCCATTTCTGGGAATCTATCTTTTATAGCAAAAAGAAGGAAAGAAAGAAAGGAAAAAAGGAAGAAAGGAAGGAGAAAGAAAGAGAGAGAAAAAGAAAGGAAGGAAGGAAGAAAGAAAGAGAGAAAAAAGAAAGGAAGGAAGGAAGGAAGGAAGAAGAAAGAAAGGAAGAAAGAAAGAAAGAAAAAACTTATTGTAAAATTGGCCTATTGCAGAAATTGTCCTATTGTAGAAAAATAGTCATATAAATTATGGCATACTTCCACAATGAAATAATATTACTCATTAATATTTTATTGGTAAAAGAAAAAATAATTAAAATAAGCAAGATCTAAAGAATTTAATATATGTAATATAATATATATAATTTAATATGTAATGTAATATATATGCCATATAAAGCCATTATGTAAAACAAAGAAAAGTACAACAATGTTAATATTAGCATTATAGTCAGATTTTATCAAGACTTATATTTATCCAAAATTTCTTAGTTGCATAAATGAGTATTCATTACTTTTATAGAATGAAAAAATAATACATCTTACTTATGAAAAATAGTATATAAAAGGAAAAAAATCATTTTTCACTGATCGATATAATCTATACAGCCTTGTTCACCAGGAAACCTGAATCCAGAAAACAGTGACCAAACAGAGAATGAAGTAAGACAAGAGTTTCAAGGGCCAGCTGAGAATGCCTACTCATTCTAGCTGACTGGGTCCAAATCACTGGTTCCCACAGGGCAAGGTGAACCCAAGTTCAAACAAGTGTATGATTTAAGCTTTGCCTGAGCAGTTCTGAGACCAACTATGACCAGAAAATTAATCAAACAATTGAAACAAAGTGGAAATAACATGGATCAAGGATATTTATTGTTAATATCATTACATTCCATATAGTCAAGAAGTTGGTTGAAAAATTGGACATACTAAGTAAAAAAGCAGAAAATATAAAATCATTCAAATCAAACTTCAGAAATCAAAACTACAATTTTTGAAAAGAAAAATTTTGGAATGGAGTTAATAGTACATTAGAGTTTACAGGGAAAAGATTAGCAAACCTGAAGACAAATAGAAATAATACAACATGAAACTCAGAAAGAAAATCAAGCCTGGTCCTCCAAGAAAGAACAGAAACTCAACAAACAGTAGAAATCCCAATATTTGGAAATTAAATTATACACATTCAAATGACCAATTGACCAAAGAAGAAATGACATGTGAAATTTGAAAGTATTTTGAACTGGATGAAAATAGAAACACAGAATATTAACATTTACAAAATACAGTCAATAGTATATATTGGAATGTTTACAGTAGTATATATTTGTAGTAGAAAAATTCTCAAATCAATGACCTTATCTTGTACCCTAAAAAACTAAAAAAAGAAAAACAAATTAAACCCAAAATGATTAGAAAAAAGCAAATAATATAAACCAAAAGAGAATAACAAAGAGAAAAACAATGAGCTATGAAAAAGATAAATCTTTAAGAAAATCAATAAAACTCTTCCCCCCAAAATAATCAAGAAGGTTAAGGTGGCACAAACAATTAACACTGGAAATTAAAAAGATAGTATCACTACAGATTCTGCATGAAAATGTTATAAATAACTTTACACTGATGGATTTGACAGTTAGATGAAAGACAAATTCCTTGAATGATGTACATTAACAAATATTTACACAAGAAGAAATAGATATTCAGAATACTCTGGTATTTATTAAAGAAATTGAATTTTTAGTTTAAAACCTTCCCATATGAAAAGCTCCAAACTTAGATATATTTGCTGATGAATCCTAGCAAGCACTTGTAGAAAAAAATAATGTCAAGTTCATAAAAACTCCTCAATAATTGTAAAAATCAGAAATAATTTCCAACTCATTCTATGAGATCAACATTTTTTTGATAATGAATCTAGACAAAGACAATTCAAGAAAGAAAACTGCAAGTAACTATTACTAATAAATAAAATTCATGACATAATTTTGCTGAATTTGTGATAAAAATTTAACAAGTCAAATTCAACAACATATAAAAGCATAATGCATAACAATTAAAAAAGTTTCACAGAAATGGAAGTTTGGCATAATCTTTAAAATCAACTAATATCCACATTAGGATTAAAAAAGAAAAGCATATGATCTCAAGAGATGCAGAAAAATAACTTAAAAGGTCAACATCATTTATTATAAAATCTTTCATGAAGTTTGGGATAGGAGACAACTACCTCAGCCTTAAAGAGTACCCATAAAAAAAACCCACAGTTAGCAGCATATTTCATGGTGAAAATGAATACCTTCAAAGGAACACACAGAAAAAGATAAAATAATATATACCAGAAGACATGATCATTTCTATAGAAAATTCTATAAAATCAATCAATAATTTATTAGAATGGTAAATGAGTTTAGCAAGTTTCCAGGATGTAAGATCAATATGCAAAAATCAATTGCATCTCCACTCACAACTAAAATCAAAAAATGAAATTATAGCAAATTGTATAATTTGTAACAACACAAAAATATGAAATACTTAAATAATCTGACAAAATATGTGTGAGATTTTTGCACTGAACAAGCACAAAACATTACTTACAGAAGTTTTAGAGAGGCTTAAACATATGGACAAATATTATATGTTCTTGGGTCAGTAGGATTCAATATTTTTTTAAATTTTATTTAAAGAGGGGGGAAGCAAAACATAAAAAAGGGTAGAAACAATACAGAATTTCAAAAAAAGTAAACAGTAAGAAATCACTATTTGATACATTACATATTGTGTTCTTGGATATAGTTGTTCAAGTTACAAAATTAAAGCATACAAAGTGGACATTCAAACAGTGAGGCTGCAAACAGTTCTGTTCACCATTCCAACGAAAACTTAGGAACATGGTTATCAATTCTACACACTTAAGTATACATACAGTTATCTCTTTTAGAGCACTTTCTTTTCCTCCTCTTGTTTTTTTAAAAATTTTTTTCATTTAAAGAAAGAGGGTAGAAACAATACAAAATCTCAAAAACAAAACAAAACCAAAAATAGTAACCAGTAAAAAATCACTAGTTGATAATTACATACTTTCCTCTTAGATGCAGTTGTTCAAGTTACAAAAGTAAAGTCCACAAAGTGGACATCCAAAGAGTGAGACTGAAGTCAGTTTTGCTCATCCATCCAACTAAAACTTTAGCAACATGGTTATTAATTCCACACACTCAAACATACATGCAGTTATATCCTTTAGAATACTCTCTTTTCCTTTTTTTTTCTTTACAACAACTATAATCCATTCTCGTAAACTACTTAGAAGTTCTACACATGTATAAGTCTCTACACATACAGCTAGCCTTTCTGTATTAGAGGGAGAAACAAATCAAAACAAGTCAGCAATACAAATTCCTAGAAAAACACGAAATGAAAAGAACATACAAAAACACAACACTAGGTGATCTATGGTAGTCACTATGATGTCTCTTGTTATTTTCAATAAAATTGCCTATATCATCAAATATAATATAAACTTAGCATTGCTTTACACTATTAATAAAATCTAAACATTGGAGACATTATAGAACTTCAAAGACAGATAACAATCAAACCAGAATGGGTATCCTATCGAATCCTGTCATCTTCAGAGTAGTTGCCCCTAGTCTCAGACTCGACACTCTCAAGCATACCAGATTCAAATAAAATCAGTCAAGATAAAACAGTGGTATAACCAATCTTCTCTGACTTATCTCTGCCATGCTATTTTTCTGTTGTTATTTGTTTACTTTTCTCCTTCATTCCACTGTCTGCGCCTTTCTCTGAGGCCTTTCTGCCATTGTTCTTGGAACCCTGGTGATTTTCTTCTCTTTCTCTAGAATATCCTTCAGTATTCTTTGCAGGGTTGGATTGGTGGTCACAAACTCCCCCAGTTCCTCTTTGTTGTGGAAATATCTTGTCTCTCCATTAATTTTTGCAGGGTACATCATTCTGGGTTGGAGGTTATTTTCTTTCAGGGCTTGGAATATTTCACTCCAAGCTCTTCTTGATTTGATGGCTTGCATTGAGAAGTCTGCTGTGATTTTGATGAGTTTTCCTTTATAGGTAATCTGTTTCTTTTCTCTGACTGCTTTTAATATTCTGTTCTTGTGATGGATTTCTGGGATCCTGATTATTATATGTCTGGGTGTAGATCTGTTTTGGTTGTAGCTGGCTGGAGTTCTATATGCCTCATTTATCTGAACTTCACTTCCATTA
>PVLA01020266.1:0-10578 GCA_004027455.1 Hydrochoerus hydrochaeris
GGCCTTTTTGATCTGATCAAAGGCCTGTTGTTGGTGAGTGCCCCAGGTAAAGATGGCATCTCCCTTTAGGAGTGGATGGAGGGGAGCAGCCAGGGAGGCAAACCCCAGAATCCATAGGCGGCAGAATACCGCAGTCCCCAGAAATTCCCGCAATTGTCTCTTATTCATGTGTGGGGTCCTCCTCGACCCCTCTCTGTCTCGGCCCCACGCCACCTTGCCCCCGCCCCTGCTCCCAAAGAGACTGGAGTAGGAGAGAGGGGGGTAAGGGGGAGGAGGAGCCCTGGAGTCCAATAGGATTAAGTCGGACTGTGACTACGACAAAACCGGAGGAGGGAGAAAGGGGTAGAGATTGGGGGTTGGGGATCGAGCAGGTTGAACTTTTACAGGTAAGAGAGTGGGCTCCGGTAAAGCTGGAGTTACAAAGGGGCTTACCCATTTTGGGGGATCTTCACATAAGTCTTGCCACACCACAATGTAAGGTTGTTGGTCAGGATGTCCCTGTCCCCTAGGACAGAAGACTATATTCTTAACTGCCTGGATAAGGGGGAGGTGGAAAGTCCCCTCTGATGGCCATCCTACCTGGAATGTAGGCCACTCTGACGAGCAGAATGTCTGCCATTTACCTTTTTTGACAAATAAAGAAGGTTTATGAGCCCTCTCTCGTATTCCTGGCCAATGATCTAGAGTGAGAGAGAGAGGGGTAGATGTTGTTTGTCACATGGTGGGTGCTGTGGAACAAAATAAGGTTAGTGGCACCAAACAAACAAAGACAGATGACCAAGATGACAAACAAATAGACAAATGCCAGCATGCAAAACTTCCCCTTCTGAGGAACGACTAACGGTGACCCCACCACAAAATAGACTCAGAGGGCCTATGATAGGAATGACTAATGGTGACCCCACCACAAAATAGCCTCAGAGAGCCTACGATCCCCAGGGCGTCCCCCGGGGAAGTGACTTGTGGCACAGAAGCCTGGAGGCTAGTCACTTGGACCAAGAGCTCATGCTTCTTGGTGCCATTCACAACAAAACTAGCAATTGCAAAGTGAAAGTAAGACAAAGAGAGACAGAGAGAGAAAAATGGCTGTACTTACCCTGAGACCTGGCTGTTGAAGTCTCCCGATGCAGGGGGCAATCCCGCCAATCTCAGTGGCACCTCCAAATGTGAGGGTCGAGATGCCCGCTGTGTGTAGGAAGACCCCAACAGATGCCTTCCCATGCAATTGGCAAGGGGTCTTTATTGTCCAAGCATGTGTGGAGCTCACTGAACATTCAGGAACAGAGAGCCCCGAGTTGAGCCAGATAAGGGCTCTTAAGCTATAGAACAAAGGGAGGAAGGACTTTGGCAAGTGTGGTTACAGAAGCAGAAGGCATTGGTTAGTTTAAATGGCTTTTACATTCATTGGAGGAGACGACCATAGGGAGGTCTAGAGTCGAGCAGTGGAGGGTGCTTCCTAATATGGGCAGCAGATGTGCAGGAAGGGTACATTCTGTAAATTTCTTAGTCATGAGAGGGGGCTGTTTTAAATTCCTCTTACAACAGGTGTACAGTAAGGTAGCCAAAGGGGGAAAACACATCCCATTAGGTCAGAAGGGCAGCCTGATCACCTTGGAGTGGGGGGTATACCTAGCAATTTGATGTGGTTTGGGTCAGATCAAACCTACAACCTGTTTTTACACCTATATGTTATAATTTGAACATCTACTTTGAAGACAACTATATGCAATATGTTAACCAGTGTCAATTTCCTACAATTTTGTTTTGAAGTTTTGCATCATTGTTTTTGTTCTTTTTTTTAAATTAGAAAAAATAGAATATTATGTCAGACTTTTTGATTGCTATGAGACACACTTCAGTCCAGAAAAATGACCTCTTAACTGTGGTGGCTCCCATAATAGTCATCTTTTTTTAGACAGTGGCCCACTGGATTGTGTCACTACAGTGCTTGGCTCCACTAAGGAATATAAAGTCTATCAATTGGCCTCCTACCAATTGGCCCCTTTCCAGCCATCTTATATTAAATGATGGCTCAATTCCATAACAAGTTTTCAACCTTTGGGGAGTTAAACATATCTCATATTTTTCAATGTATCATTGTGTCAGTTTTTTAGCATACATTTTAATCTGCTGAGTTTTGATGATTTTCTTCCTGTCTCCACCCAAGTATGGCACAGGACACTACCTCAAGTAATTTTGTTTCAGATCATATTATTCCCTTCCCAGAAATTTTTAGATGGAACAACTCGAGTTTCATCAAATTAACAAATGATTCCAAAATCCTTAAAATAAATACTTCCAATAAGCTTTCATCAACATATCTAACCTTTCTAGTCCTGTCATTTATCTTTTAAATGAGACAAAAATTTTCATCTTACAAAATCCTCTCACATGAAAAGCATATCAATTTTACTTTGATATTTTTTCTTGCTAAACTTTATTGTAGCCACTTGGATTTTTAAAGCATTCCTTTTTTCTTTACTTTTTACCAGACCTTTACTCTACAAAACCAACAGACCTCTTAGTAACCCTGGATCCGTGTTCTTATCCACAGTGAAAAAGAAAAGAGCAAGTTAACCCTGTAATTACAGTTTAAGTATTTACAGTACACAATAAATGTTTGACATTTTAAATTAAGAAAAATAATAACAGATTGGATGCCACAAGTACATTTACCAATTATCTAAAATTTTCCTTGGTTTTGCTAGGCCCAACCAAGAGGACTTTGGCCACTGATCCTGGAGATACTACAGTTTTCATCTTCAGGCAACACCAGCCTGGTAACACCAAGTGAGAGCTGGGTTGGGCTTCAGAAGCCAGAAGTAGACCCTGGGCACTGTCTCACTTCACACTTACTTTGAAATGGACAAAAGATCCTTGTTTAAACCCCCCCACAATGTCTGTGAGCACAGCTGTACCTGAGACTCTTGGCCTTATGTCTGTCTCAGCCAAGCTATCAGACTAGCTGGCTGCTTAGGTTTTCTTTTAGCCTTGGTTTCTTAACTGGGCTGGTGGTCACCATCACTCTATTTTACAGAGTGATTTTTTTCTCCCTCTATCAGCCTATCTGCAGAGCCCCGTCTGTATATCCCAGAAAATTAAAGCTAAACAGTTTTTTCATCTTTGCATGTTAAGATGCAAATCATTTTTCAATTGCTTTCATTTTTAGACCAATCAGACATTTTTCCTATCCTAGTCCCCAGCTGAACCCTAGCAACATTGGACTCACATGCTTCTTTCACACACACACACACACACACACACATGCACACACACACACATGTCTCTCCATTCCTAGTTGGATTCATTCAGATGTCAGATTCTTTAGCCTCTCCCATTTGGGTGACTACCACACTTCTGATAAACTCTGCTACTTTTTCTTGATAATGTCCACCCTTGTGCTTTCTAATTGGGTTTTAGGTTTCCTTTGAGTCCCTCTAAGTTTGGCTAAAGCCCTGCATGACACATAGTGAGTATTAAGTTAAGATTAATTACTGTATCTCACAAATATTTTGACCCAGCTGTTACATACAGCATTTTGTTGAACATATCCTAGACAATGATGTTAAAATGTTAAGCTAGACACTGTCCCTATCTTCCAGCTTAGCTATGAAAATTGAAATTATGTTAATAAATACATTAGCACATGGCTTAGTATTAGGGGGACCTTGTCAGGCAGTCAAGGAGACTAGAAAATATTTTTATAGTAACAGAGTACATGAAAATCCCCTGAGGTGGGAAATAATGTTACTTTTATAGGATTTGTTAGAAGACCAGGGGCCCTTGAAACATATAAAGCAAAGAATACACAAGCAAGATTTGTGGAGAAGATAAAGGTGAATGCAAAGAGGATCTTGTAAACTGTGAGAGTTTTGCTTCAATTTCAAAAATAGTAGTGTCATATTTTAAGAGGTAGTCATATTTGGCTTTAATATGGTGACCTTTCTGTTCAAGGTACAAAGCAGAGAGACAGAGAATACATTGTGGTTATAAATATGTGAGTGTAGGAGAAACAATGTAAAATAAGTACTGCAGTTTTTCTACTATCTAAGTTTGGGTCTGACCAAATTTACTTGGTTGAATATGCACTTGGTTTTTACTAGATTTAGTTTTCTATAAATAATAATTTCTTCTAGGTTGTTAATATCATTGTGAATATTTCTTGTACAGACAGATATATAATTTACCAATATTTTATAGTTGTTAATGCATCCCATCTAAAATTCTGGTTTTCTCTTTTTCTCCCTCTATTAGTGTGGCTTCAAGAATTTTAATGCAGTCAAGATTTGCATTTTATTGTTTTCCCTACAATTTTATCTGTCCATCCTTATGTAGTTTTGTTCTATATTGTCATGTCCTTATTTTTAAGGTCCAGTTTTTATCATATTATTATAGTTTCATCAATTTTCTCATAATTAGTATTTTTATGTCATATCTTTTCACTCTACTCTCAGCTTATCTATCTCTATATTTAAATATTTAAAGAAATTTTAAAGAAAAACATATTTCACTGTAAATGTATGATTTATATATACTATATCCTCTTCCCATGATATTTCAGTTATATAGATACTTTAAAATAGTTTTGATTTTAAATGATTGTGGATGCACAGGGAGCTGCAGAAATAGAGATGTGCCAAGCCCCCTTTACCCAGCTTGCCATGTGGTTATGCCTTGCACAGAAGCAGCACAGTATCAAAAACAGGGATCCAACACTCTTACCAGCAATAAATGACAGGCCTGATTTCCTCCCATCTCCTATTGCATTAGTATTTAGTATTTATTAGTTTAGCTATTCTAATGTATTATGGTCACCGTGCACTACTGTTTTAACTTGTATTTACTTGTAGTTTACTCTCAATCATATTTCATCTGCTTACTTGCCTTCTGCATACTGTCTCTTTGAATTATTCAGGCCTTTTGCAAGTTTTTTAGTTAAATTTACACTGTTTTTAAAAAAAATTTTTTTAATGAATGAAGCTATTTATTAACCCAGCATCCTTTGTTCTAATGCATTTTGTTGGCAGCTGCATCTGTCTGGTGATTCTGTCCAGATCTTCTTTCCATGAGGTGTCAGCTTGTGGCCCCTGCTTGGTCCTTTTCCACCATGTTCAGCCCTCCAGGGCTTGGAGGACTCAGTGTGCCACACTCTTGGAGCCTCGGCTGAAGGGGCTGGGCATCATGCCTTCCTTTGATGTGCACTGTAGATCTCAGTCATGGAGCCAACTTCAGAGCCACACTAGAGGTACAGGTGCTATGCTGTGGAGCAGCTCATTTGTAGAACCAGTTCTCATCATAGGGTGTAGGCTCTTTATGCTTGGCCAGCTTAACTGTGCCCACCCACTGAGGGACTTTTCAGATTTCTTGACTTTTTGAGTAAGACAACCAGAGCTTTGAAGTTCTGCTGGTTTGTGTCTTTTAAGGTAACTCCATAAGGCATCTATGTCCTCTGTGCTGCCAGCAGGGGAAAGGGCTAAACTCTCATTTTGGAGTCTTAAAATACGTATTCTATTTGCTTTGGGTTAAAAATTTCATTTTACATATTATTTACATTGACTTTGTACAAAAACATTTGTATTTGTGATGAAGTGCATTTAATCTTTTTTTTTAATATAGTACAGGACAGTGTACCCAAGGTCTTCACACTGAGCTACATTCAAACACATTTTACTTTTTAATTTGAAGCAGTGCCACACTAAGTTGCCAAATTGCCTAGGCTAGGCTGGTGCTTGAGATCCTACTGCCTCATCCTCCAATAGTCAAAGTATTAAAGACTGTTCCTCCATACCTGGTTGTTAGCTCATCAAATTTTCAGTATGTATTTTAGTTTTATTGTTCAGTTCAAAAAGTTTTTGGCTAACCTTAGATTTCAAAGATTTTCTATTAGATTATATTCTAAATTTTTTATGGATTTCACACTTTAAAATCCATAATCCAATTTGAGTTTTGTGGTTCCATTTTGTGAACAGTGTTACACTTAGATTAAGATTTCTCTCTCTCTCTCTCTCTCCTCTTATGGAATTTTGTGTATTTTTTGGAATACAGTGAAACAATTAATCATAATGAAACAAAACAATGAAAATAATATTTGCTGTCAAACAGAAGATAGAAAGAGATCCCCAATATTTGCTGCATTGCATACAGTAATCCTCCTAAGAGATGCATAGACATCTGTCCACTGTTGGGTTGGGATGTTTGACATTCAGTCCTCACACCAGTGGGCTCACAGGAGATGCTGACTGGGTCTCCACTGGGCTTGCACCAGAGGGAGGTGCTTACCAAGAGGGCAGTTGAATTGCTTCCAAACTTGGCATATTTTTCAGATACTAAATTTGTGTTTGTGACTATTTTTGGGTTCCCTATTTTTTCCCTTGATCTATGCATCCACCACATATTTCCTCCTTGCTATATATGATCCATGCCTTGACATTGGATGGAATGACACATTAGATTTCATTCCTTTTTGTTTTTCTATTCATTTGTTGATGGATACTTCCTGATTATTGTGAATAGTGCTTCTATGATCACATGCATGTATCTCTTTGAAACCTTATATTTAAACTTTTTCTCTTTATTCTTACAACCAAGATTGCTGGATCATTTGGTAGTTCTATGTACATTTTTTGAAGGATCACTATACTTTTTTTCCATAGTAGTTGCAATGGTGTCCTTCAGTTCTGTGACTTGGGTGAACTTACCTATTAGTTACAAATTTTGTGTGTGGGATGTGGTATGTGTGTCATTATACATTCATTGAAATTCAAATGAAAGTAGATATAGTTCTACTTCTTATTTTCTGACCCCAATGGCTTTTATTTCTCCTTTTGTTGTGCTATGTAAATCTTCAAATATTACACTGAGTGAAAGGGCTAACTATGAACATTTTCATGTTGTTACAGACTAAAAGGAAAGCAGTTAAGTGTATATCATTAAGCACAATATCAACTCTGGATAAGATGTATTTTGTCAACTTGAAGACGTTCTCCTCTTCATAGTTTTTTGAGAGGTTTTAATCATGAAGTTGTATTAAATTTTGGCAAATACTTTTTTGCTTCAGTTAAAATTATAATTTGTTTCTTTATATTTTTCTCTATGTTTGATACCTGCAAAATCTTTTACATAGCAAGTTGATGAATATTCCTCTTTTGCTTTCTGGAAGAGGTTGGATAAATTTTTTTATTTCTATTTTATACTTGTATTAAAATTTTTAGTATAATAAAAAGTATAGATAATTTGGGGAACTTCTGCTTAAAATTTAATTCAGTTATATGACATCAACATGAGCTATTTAATCTAAGTGAATTTTGGCAGTTCTTTTTAGGAAAAAGTTCATTTCATCTAAGCTATTAAATTAATGTACATAGCAATAGTACACCAATGTATTTTCTTTTAACATCTGAAAATTTTGTAATGTTATATCCTTTCATATTTATATTTTTGTCTTTTTGACAGTTCAGGTTGGCCTTGAGCTCACTTTGTAACCTAGGCTGGTCTTGAACTTGCAATGATCTTCCTGCCTCAGCCTCCTGAGTGCTGGGATTACAGGCATGAGCCACCATGCCTGGCTCTTCTTTTCATATTTCTGGTTTTATTTTTTATATTGGTAGTGGGCATTCCTTGTCTTTGTTCTTTTTCAGTCTGCTATAATTTTATTAATTTAATTGCATTTTATACAAAATCAGAATTTTATATTTTTACAGTGTTCACTATTTTTTATGATTTCAATTTCATCAACTCCCATTATACTAATTATTGTTTCTGGGTTTGTTTAGGTTTATTCTTCTGTTCTCATGTCTGAATGAGGAAGCTAAGAATATTTAGTTGAGACTTCTATTATCTCAAAATTGCACTGTAAATTGTCTCCCTTATATTACTCTAGATGCATAAAAACATTTTTTCAGTTGTACTGTATATTTTTCCTTTCAATACTTTTTTATTTTCCTCAGTATTTCTTTGACTTGTAAATTATGTCAAACTGTGTTACATAATTTCTAACTGCATTTTAATTTTCTTGTTATCTTCCATGTACATAATGTTTTTATTAAAAAAAAGCAAAACAGACAAAAGGGCAGAAATGATACAGAATTTCCTTCTTTTTGAGGACTTTCTTTCCCTTTCATTATTACAACATCTATTATACATTTTGGATTTTATTACTTTTTCAACTTAATATTATTAATTTTTTACACTAGTGAGAAAATATGATATTTACAAATGTGAGCCTGATTTATTTCACTTATGAGGATAGTCTCAAGTTGCCTGCATTTACCTATAAAACTTCCAGATCATCCTTTTTTAGAGCTGAGTAACATTCCATTGCATAAAAATACCACATGTTTTTCATTCATTCTATGGTTAATGGGATTTTGATTGTTTCCAAGATTTAACTGTTACAAATTGTGCTGCTATAAACATGGGTACACATATAACACTGTGACATGACCTTTTCAGTTTTTCTGAGAAAATGCCTGGGAGGAAGGATATAGCTGGATTTAATAGAACTTCCAATCCTAATTCTTTGGGGAATCTCCCTACTGATTTCCACAGTGGTTGCACCAGTCTACATTCCCACCAACAGTGGAGAATTGTTCATTTTTCCCCACCATCCACCAACATTTGTTTTCGGTTGACTGTTTGATGGCAGTCATTCTTCCTGGAGTGAGATGAAATCTCACTGCTGTTTTAATTTGCATTTCTCAAATGACCAGTGATGGTGAACATTTCTTCATGTATTTATTTGCCATTTGTATGTCTTCATCTGAGAGATGCATATTCATCTCAGATTCCTATTTTTGGAGTGGGTCTTTAAATTAGGGGGCTTGATATTTTTCAATTCTTTGTGAGTTCTGCATATAAGTCCTTTGTCTGAAAGGACTGCTGGCTAAAATTCTTCCTCAGTCTGTGGGTTTTCTTTTCACTTTCTTGGTGATTTCTTTTGAAATGTCAAAATTTTTTAATCAGATGAGATCCCAGTTGTTGACTCTTTGAAGTACTTCCAGTGTGGTTTGTGTTTTGTTCATGAAATCTTTGTCTACCCCTATGTCTCCAAGATCTCTACCCACCTCGTATTCCTGTAGATTTACTGTTTATGTTTTAGTATTTAGATCTTTGACCAATTTTTCACTTTAGAGCATGGTGACAGACATGCAGCTAGTTTCAGTCTTTGGCAGGTAGAGAGCCAGTTTTTCCAATGCTGTTATTAAAGAGGCTATTCTTCCAGTAAATTTGTTTAGACACTTTGTCAAATATAAGGTAGCTGAGTGTCTTCATACTTTGTGTTTGCATCTTCTAATCTGTTGCATTGATACACAGCTTTGTTTCTTTGCCAAGACCATGCTGATTTTATTACTGTAGCTTTGTAGTATAATTTCAAGTCAGGAATTAAGATGCCTCCTTCCTTCCTTTGTTGTCCCAAATTACCTTTGCTATTCTAGATTTCTTTTGTTTCCCAATGAATTGTAGGAATGCCTTCTCTAGATCTGCAAGGTATGTCAATGGTATTTTGATTGTCATTTCATTAAATTTGTATACAGCTTTGGGAGTATGGCCATTTTCACAGTGTTGTTTCTTCCTAACCAAGAGCAAGGAATATCTTTCCATTTGCTAAAATCCTCTTCAATGTCCTTTTCTAGAATGGTATAATTTTTTAGCATATGTGTCTTTAACATTCTGCATTAGGCTGATTCCTAACTACTTCATTTTTTTAGATGCTATTGTGAAAGTTGATATTTCCATAATTTCACTCTCAGTGAGTTGTTTGTATACAGGAATGCTATAGATTTTTGAGTGTAGAATTTCTATCCAGCTATGCTGCTGAATTTGTTTATTAACTCTAGCAGTCTAGTAGCTTTTGGGGGTATTCTAAATAGAGTATCATGTCATCAGCAAATAGTGACAATTTAGTTTCTTCCTTTCCTATCCCTATTCCTTTTATTTCTCTCTCTTGTCTGATTTCCCAGACTAATGTTTCCAGAATTATATCAAATAGGAGTGGTGATAGTGGACATCCTTGTGTTGTTTCTCATTTTAGTGGGAAAGCTTTCAGTTTTTGTCCATTTATTACAATGTTGGTTTGTCATAGATGGCCTTTATCAGACTGAGGTTGATACTATTTATTCTCAGTTTCTGTAGTGCTTTGTTTTTCAGAAGAAGTGTTGGGCTTTTTCAAGAGCTTTTTCTGCATCTATTGAGATGATCCTGTCATTTTTGTCTTTGGTTCTGTTGATGTCGTATATTATATTTGTTGATTTGCATGTGTTAAACCATCTCTGCATTCCTGGAAGGAATCCCACTTCGTCATGATATATAATCTTCTTGATGATTTGCTGCAATCTATTTGCCAGTATTTTATTGAGCATCTTTGCATCAGTGTTCATTAGTGAGATTGGCCTAAAGTTCTCCTTTTTCTTTGGTTGTTTCTCAGCTTTTGGTATCAGAGTAATACTTGCTTCCAGGAATAAGTTAGGGAGAATTGCTTCCAAATTCATTGAAGGTTTTGAGGAGTTTGGCATTAAACCTTCTCTAAATTTCTTGTAAAATTCAACTGTGAATCCATAAGGACCTGGGCTTTTTTCTTGT
>PVLA01020267.1:0-10550 GCA_004027455.1 Hydrochoerus hydrochaeris
GGGAGAGGAGAGAGGGCGTCACACTCAGAAAGTCAGAACTGGGCCTGAAATCCCAGACTGCTGGCTGGAGATGGCCCAGGGCCCCTGCTCTGGGCAGCAAGAATTGGGGATCAGTTGAGCCTGGGGATCCCACTCAGCCCCCCGTCCTGGGGTCTCACCTGCCAGCGTTCTCAGGAACAAAGCCCCGAATTTTCACCACGGTGCCCGCACGGACACCCTCAGGCAGCAAGGTCTTGTGGGGGACATTCTGCAAGGTTAGGAGGGGGACACTGAACCAGGGACACAGGGAAGGGGACATGATGGGGGAGCCTTGGGGACAGGAACATGGCAAGACACAGATGGGCTCATGGCAGAAGAGAAAAGGGTCCCGGAGAGGAAGGAGACAGACCCCACAGGAGGAGAAGCCAGCCAGGAGGCTTCCGCCCCTCCCCAGATCCCCGGCCTGGAGGCCTGGGCCCCACTCACCAAGCTTCCTGCCATGGTTGTGTGGCCAGCAGTGGTGCTACTAGACCACAGGGGTGCCCTTCAAGTAAAGGCAGGGTGGGGCTCTGAACTCCGCCCTTCCACCAGCACCCACGCCTGGCACAGACCCTGGCCCTGGGGCAAGCGGGCCAGGCTGGGGCAGGCCCTCCTCCTCTTCCTCCTCCTCCTACCTGGCCCTACGCTAACCAGGGTCCCACTGCACTGTCTTATCCCTGAGTTGAGGAGAATAGGGGAAGCCAGCCAGAATATCCTGAAACCCTAAAATTGTCTAAGCTCCGAGGCCAGCCGCTCTGCTCTGCTGCCCTGTATGTACAGAGGACCTCTGCCAGCTGCACAGGACTCAGGGTGCAGAGCGTCCCCTTCCACGGACTGCTGCTCCTGCCCCCTTCGCAGCCCAACCCCCGTCAACCCCGGAAGGCCCCTCTGAGACCCTGGCCTCCCCTGCGTTGTCAGTGCCTCTGCAAGGGCAGCCATCTATATGCAGGCTCTCTTGCTATGTCCTGGTCCCCACAGTGTCCCTGCCACATGTTCAGCGCTCAGGGAGTCGGGTGAAATAAGTGACTGAGAACAGTACCCTCCCCGAAATCTCTGGGTCCCCAGATGTACAGCCATCCCTGACACTCAGCTGGGCCTGCAGGGGTGCTTCACCCTGTCCACTGCCAGGATTCTATATGTTTCCTTCCAGCTCACAGCCTGACTCGGTCTCCACCACAGAGATCTACTGCCTTCCATAAAACTACCTACTACCCTCTATGAAACGCAAACTTTCCAGGGGCCTGTCACCCACATAAGGGGTCTAAGCAAGGGTGGATTAGGTGTGGACCACAGGAATATGTACTATCGCTGCTAGGAGGGCAAGCATTGCAAGGAAAAGATTTTCGGGTGATTGAACCAAACCCTGGCTGTTATCTAGGCAGCAAGCCCAATGGACGGCCCTCCCAGGCCTTCCCAGGACAGTGGAGCGGCCGCTGTCAGGTTCACTGCTGAAGGTCTCAGCACAGGGCTTGACGTGGTGTGCAGCTGGGTTGGCTTCTGGCCATGGAACAGCTCTCAAGGTCGTACTGTCTCCCAGTTATCTGTGGAAATACAAGCGTATCCTGGGCCCCAATTTAATAGCGATGCTGGGCCATTCCAAACAGCTATTTGGAGGTCACACCAAGCAGGATTCAGAAAAGTCAAAACATACGTAGCAAAGTTTTGACCCATGTTCCCCCTTCCTTTTATTTAGTTAGTTGATTTTTGATTTCAGTGTGTTGGATTTTTGACAGATCTTGGGGATTATAGGGAATCCCTGTAACATGCTGTATATTTAAAACTCTGAAAATGTTTATTACTACCAACAAGACTGATGTCAGGTTTTATTGTTTGTGACACCCCTAGGTTAGTCCCCATGGCACCCCATGGTTTTTATAATGCTAATGCATTATAAAAATTATAATTTAAACTTATATTAATTTTAATATAATTATATCAATTATAATAATATTAAAATTATATTAATGTTTCAGCATCTTAACTGTGTGATAAGCATTTCCAAGTAATAAAGTAAACCTTGTAAACTTCAAATCTTAAATAGAGAGATGCGCTGAGCGGCGCTCACTGCCCCGTCCCTCCTTCCCTCCCTTTTCTGAGCAGGGGTCCAGAAGCCATTGCACAGGTTGGGGAGGTCTAGAGGGCCGGGGACCTGAGCCCTCAAGGGCAGACAGAGGGCGGAGCTGTGCGGGAGCCTTGGCTTCTCTCTGAAGCAGACCCAACCCCCAACTGCTGTCTGCTGCTTTTGCCTCATCTTTTCCTTCCTCTTCCTCTTCCTCTTTTGCTCTTCTTCCTCCTCGTCCCCTTCCCCTTCCCCTCCTCCTCTTCTTCCTTCTCTTTTTCCTCCTCTTTGTGGTACTGGGGATAGAACTCAGGAACTTTTCATAGAGCTACATCCCCAACCCTTATTTTTTCTTTTATTTTTTAAGTTAAGGTAGGATCTTGTTAAGTAGGAAAGTCACCCAGGCTCCATTTCAACTTAAGATCTCACTGCCTAACAGAGCTGGAGATTTAGCTCAGCGGTGTAAGTGCCTGCCTGCCTAGCACAAGGTTGTGAGTTCAATCCCTGGTACAAAAAAAAAAAGTATATATATATATATATATATACACAAAATAAGGGGCCAGGGATATAGCTCATCAGCACAAGGTCATAAGTTCAACTACTGTTTAAAAAGAGAGGGAGAGAGAAAGAGAGAGAGAGAAAGAGAGAGAGAGAGAGAGAGAGAGAGGCATCTTCTTGCCTCAGACTCGCTGAGTGCTGGGATTCTATGTGTGCCTGGCTGCTCTCTGACTTCTTCACCGTCAGTGTGACAGTCTGCTCCCACATAGACTTCCACCATCCATGTGAGCCCCTCACAAGAGCCTGGACTGTGCAGTTTACACTTCAGTCTCCTAAACTGTGAGCTAACTCAAACTCCTTGCTTTGCAAAGTCAGGCTGCCTCAGGTATGTTGCTACAGCAATAAAAAACAGACTTATACAACTGTCAACCTTCAGGGAAAACCAGGGCACATTTAGGTCCTGCATGGATGGCAACTTCTTAGTAAAGCCCACAGCTAAAGCCTCAGCCAGATGTGGGAAAGTAGGGGAGAACTCATCTCAGCTGGAGCGCCCAAGTGGCCTCGGGATGCACGGCACCAGTTGCTCCCAAAGTAGGATGGAAACAGGTGGCTGAGGGAGGCGAGAAGTCCCCAGGGCTGTGAGAGAGACGTTCCACATGGCAGCACCTCAAGCTCCTACCACCCCCTTGCCTGCTGGGGCAAAATATCCAGGAAGTGACAGTCATAGGAGATTCGACCCTGTGAATGTATTGATAAGAGGTTTTGTTGGGGGACAGTGAGTGCAGGGCTTAGTGATCTAGTACTGAGAAAACTAAATAATAGCAAGCCAGATAACCACAGCCTCCAGGGAGAAGCCATGCCAGGAAGGCGACATTGGCACCGACAGCGCAGGACTGGGTGGAGAACGATGCCGACCGCGTCACAGCAATGTGCTCAGTGTGGACGCCAAGGCTACTTCATGATGCAGCTGGGGACAGGCAGCGGCCGGTGCATGGCGGGCGGTGGCCGTGCTAAGCAGAAAGAGATGACACAGAGGACCAGTACACGAGATCGCATCAAGTCAGAAAGCTGCTCCGACTGGAAACCAGCAACACGTGAAGAGACAAACTGCAGGGAGGAAAAGCCTCTGCCGGCTCTTCTTCAGAGGACTAATACCTAGACTACATAAAGAGCTCAAAGACTTAGACCCCAACAAGAAAGACCCAGCTGAAACACGTGCAACTGAAATGAATAGGCAGCTCACAGAGGAAGAACAAACGGCCAATACATACATTCAAGAATGGTCAGTGTCTCTGATCATAGAGAAACACAAATTAAAACAACACTGAGATTCTACCTCACTCCAGAAGAATGGAAACCATCAAGAAGTCAAATAATAACTAATGCTGGAAAGGTTGCAGGGAGAAAAAAGAACCGTTCTACCTTGTTGGAAATGTAAACTAGTGCAATCATGCGGGGATCGACATGGAGATTCCTCAAAATAGAAGTAGAAATTCCATTTGACCCAGCTTTTCCCCTTCAAGGTATCATCTCAAAAGAGTTAAAGACATCATATTGCAGTGATGAATGTTTATAGCAGTACATTGGAATCAGTCTATATGCTCATCAACAGATGAAGTGACAGAGAGAATATGGTGCTTCCACGCAGTGGAGCCCTGCTCTACCTAAGGAGGAACACCTGTGCCATATATAGGAAAATGGGTGCATCTGGAGACCATAATGGTAAGTGAAATAAATCAGACACACATGCTTAAATATTGCATGGTTTGTTTCACATGAAAACCCAAAGCATGAATAGAGAGCAAAATAAAACATAGATGATAGGAACTGGGCATGGTGGCCACATCTGTGACCCCAGCACTCGTGAGCTTGAGGCAGAAGGTTCAGTCTAGACAATTTAATGACTTAGTGAAATTGTCTCAGTAAAATAAATAAAAATAAGGAGGGCTGGAGCTGTGTCTCAGTGCAAAGACCCTGGATTTAATCTCCAGTGTTACCCAAACAAACCGAAGCAAAAGAACCTCTCTCTATATATAAATATTTCTTTTCTTTTCTTTTCTTTTCTTCTTTCTTTCTTCCTTTAGGACAGGGTTTCACTGTGTATTTTTTTTTTTTTTGTCTTTTTGAGACAGGGTCTCTCTATGCAGTTCAGGCTGGCCTTGAGCTCACTTTGTAGCCTAGGTTGATCTCAAACTTGCAACGATCCTCCTGCCTCAGCCTCCTGAGTGCTGGGATTACAGGTCTGCGCCACCACACCCGGCTCACTGGCCTTTAGGCTGGCCTTGAACTTGCTTATGTAGCTTAGGCTGGCCTCAAACTCACAGTGGTCCTCCTGCCTCTGCCTCCCAAGTGCTAGGATAACAAGCATGTGACACCATGCCCAGCTACCCCTTCTTTTTAAATGTAAAAAAAATTATTTGTATTTCCCTTCCTCCTCCTGCTCTTGGAACAGTCTGGAACTAGGGAGTTGAGGGTGAGCAACTGAGGGAGCTGAGAGAACCACTGGAGGGACCGCGCAGGCTCCCTGCTGGCCAGAAGTCCTAGGAGCTCCCGCCTACAGAGGTCCCTGCTGGGATCCTGGCCATGAGGTCCGACACCTCCCTGCCTTGCTGAAAATACACCGGGGCCTAAATGGCACACGTGATGGTGCTCCTGCGTGGCTAGGCTGCTCCTCACCGTGGTCAGCTGAGTGACCACAGCGCTTTTGAACAACTGGCAGACCACCCACCCCAGGAGATGCGCCTCCTCCGATGGTGTCTTAGCTCCAACCCACTGGGGCAAGTGATGTCAGTGTAATGCATCATGTTTGTCCCTGGAGAGGCATGCAGGCCTGGTCATTTTGTCTTTCTCTTGAGCCCTGGCCGCCAACAGACACGTGCCGCCAGTCACAGTTATAAGCTGGGTTTTCCAGGGGAATTTGTTTGTTTTGTACACAGATGAGCATCACCACACCTAACTGGGACTTTCTGACGATCTGAAAGGCGCAGGCCAGCGTGGGGACTGCTCCCCATTAGAGCAGGTTGCACAGCCTCGCTTGCGTAACTCTGCGCTCTTCCTCATATCTGCTGATTATCTTACCAGCTTTTAATAATACTCCTGCAAACATTTTTAGCTTTTATTTATTTATTTTTCAAATCCATTTTATTCAAAGAGAAAAAGAAAAGGGAAAAGTTTCAAAACACCTCATTGCACAACAATGGTGCACACATTGCACACTCTCATCTCTGAATCATTCACCCAGGGCACAAAACACCTGGACTCAACCGTCTGAACAGTATCGGCACAAGTCTCTCCAGAGAAATTGGTGGTATAACTATCTTAACTATTTTTATATACACATATACATACGCATATACATATGTTGTTTCTTTCAGCTTTCCCGCTTGCGTGTCTGCCCTGTTACACTTATGAGCATGGTCTCAAGTCTGCAAACATTTGTAATACCTAAGTAACTAATGTATTTATTTCCGAGGAAGCTTGTAATGCACTTGAAATACACTTCTTGTTTTAAAAAGTGCACTGCCCCTCCCACCCTGTCCCCTCCAAAAACTATATAAATAAAAATAAATACAAATACTGAATAAATAAAAATAAATACAAAGGTGCTGAGCCTCACAGCACAGGCCTGTAATTCCAGCACTCAGGAAGACCGAGGCAGGAGGACTGCAAATTCAAGCCCAGCGCTGGCCACTTAGGGTCTTGGTGAAACCCTGTCTCAAAATTTAAAAATAAAAAAGAGGCCTCCAGATATAGCTCAGCCTGAAGACTCTGTTCAATGCCTACTAACACCCCACCCAAAAAGGTGCAGATCTGAGCAGAATGCTTCACTCAGCTCTGAGGAATGTGCAAATCGCCTCACTGGTCAACTTCCCCAGGGCCCTGCCCTGGGAGACCACTGTCAGTCCTGAGTGCTTCATGGCCACATTTTATTTGCCTTGAACAGAAAGAAGGATTCAGTAGACTCGTTTTGCTGAGTTTAGGCTTTTTCTGGAAACATGGTAGGTGGGAAAATTATAGCTGCCCACTGCTGTAAAAAAAAAAGAAGGAAGAAAGAAAAAGAAAGAAAGAAAGAAAGAAAGAAAGAAAGAAAGAAGGAAGACAAGAAAACAAGTTCTCACTAATGTAGCCCAGGCTGGCCTTGAACTCACAGCAATCCTCCTGTTTCATTCTGCTGAGTGCTGGGGTTACAGGTGTGCACCACCATGCCTGCTTAATAGTTGCACACAGGTTTTTGTAGGAATTTACACTCCCAGGATGTGTCAGTGTGAATTTTTGTTCCATTTTTGAGACAGTGTCTTGTTATATAGCCTTGAATTTGCACTCACCTGTCTCTGCCTCCCAAGTGCCGGAATCACGAGTGCTCAACAACCATGGTTGGCTAATTTAGAACACTGAAGAAGATACAGGGTTTGTTTTAGTTTTGAAGTTCTTATGATTCAAATGACACTTTCTGAGCTGGGCATGGTGGTTCATGCCTTCAATCTCAGCATTTGGGAGGCTGAGACAGAAGGATCACCATGAGTTTGAGGTCAGCCTGGGCTACATAGTGAGTTCAGGGCCAGCCTGAACTACGTAGTGAGACCCTGTCTCAAAATAAATAAATAACTCCCTCTAATACAGAAAGGCTAGGTAAACATGCAGAGACTTATACATGTGTAGAACTTCTAAACAGTTTAGGAGAATGGATTTTAGTTTTTGTAAAGAAAAAAGAGGAGAAAAAGAAAGTATTCTAAAGGATATAACTGTATGTATGTTTAAGTGTGTGGGACTGATAACCATATTACTAAGTTTTTGTTGGATAGATGAACAGAACCGGTTGCAATCTCACTGTTTAAATGTCCACTTTGTAGGCTTTTTACTTTTGTAACTTGAACAACTACTTCTAAGAGGAAAATATGTAATTATCAACTAGTGATTTCTTACTGGTTATTATTTTTGTTTTGTTTTGAAATTTTGCATTATTCCTAACCTCTTTCTGTTTCATTTTTTTTCTTTAAATAAAAAATAATTAAAAATAAATAAATAAATTAGTTTATTTAAAAAATAAAATAAAATTACACTTGCCAAAATCTGACTTTTGTTTTAAGCTTCAGTGTCTTTTCAAAGCCTTATAGTTCTATCTACAAATAGAGTGAATTGAGCAATCCCTGCCGAAGGGAAGTGTTTCCCCTCGTGCTCATTTCCATGAATAAACCTCATTAATTAAACTCTTAAACATTTTAAGCCGCATGCATGATTTTACAGTGCACTGTATCCATGTTTTAGTTTTAATGGTCCAATAGCAGTTTCAAGGCATTCTTGGAAAGTGAAGCACTTAAGCACAATAATACATGAAGTGGCCTTTTTCCTCTTCCTCTTCTTCCTCCTTTTGTGAAAATTTGGATCTAAAGCCATTCTGTTACCTGTGCGAGGTTACTTCCTCGGGGGCGAGAGGACCATGGGCTGAGAGGAGCTGGTTCCACTGGAGCGGGGCTGAGCAGGTGGCCGCCCAGGGCTGATGAGGGTGACAGATGGACAGGGTGGGAGAGAGCAGGAGCTGCCCTGGGGAGGGCCAACCCGGAGGAGGTCGCCACACCACCTGGAGCTGGCGGGCAGCCTGGGGAGAAGGAGTGCTCTACAGTGGGACAGGGGACGCAGCTGACCCTCGCAAGGGAGTCACAGTTCCAGACAGAGGAGGGAGAACACGGGAGCCTGAGCCCTGGCAAGTAAGCAGGAACTAAAGGCTGGAAGAGTCACTGGGGTTTTGCAGGACAAGAGAGAATCTTTTTATTTAGTTATTTTGTTGTTGTTGTTGTGAGACAGGGTATCACTATGTAGGCTGGGCTTGAACTCATGGTGACTGTCCTGCCTCAACCTCCCAAGTGCTAGGATTGCAGGTGTGTGTCACCATGCCGGGTTATCACAGATGTGTTTGAATTTTTTTTTTCCAGTATCGAGAATGGAACTCAAGGTCTCCCATGTGCCCATGCTGAGCAAGTGCTCTCCACTGAGTTACACCCCCAGCCTTGAGCTCTTTAAAAACACTTTTTAAAAGCCTGACATGGTGGCTCATGCTTCTGATTGCACACTGACTTAACAATTTAGGAAACCCTGTCTCAAAATTTTAAGCATCAATACATCTTTAGGGGCCAGGGATTTAGCTCAGCAGTGTAAGTGCCTGCCTAGCAAGTGCAAGGTCATGAGTTTGATCCCCTGTACCAAAAAAATAAATAAATAAATAAATACATTTTTCAAAACTAGGGATATAGCTCAGTATAGTCCTAGATTTGATCCTCAGTCATGAAAAAAAAATCTGCAAAATATATCAGTGACCCTCATCAATGTCAGGAAGGGCCACCTAGAGCCCTGAGTAGGGCCTCGGGTCTGCCCTTTCCCTGTTTTGTGGCCTGGCTGAGATATGGCCCCTGCCTCAGTTTCTCACCTGGGCAATGGGCACTCTGCAGCCTCACCCACTAATGCAGCTGCCCGGGATCCCTCTCTGAGCTCTTGCTCCCCAAAACGGCATCTTCACTTGGGAGCCCTGGAGGGTAAGGAGGAGTGGGAAGTCTGGGAGGCTGGGGTTGGGAGCATGAGGGAAGGAGTCCCTGACTGGTGTCTCCACCCCAACTTCCACTCCCAGCCTGCACCTCCCTGGGGCTCTGGGCCCCACCTGCTGGGTGAGGTAGGTGGGGGCAGTGGGGGAGGGGACATCAGGAGAACAGCTGGGTGCAGCTTGTGCTTAGCCTTTTGTCCCCCACCCATCCTGTTCCTTCACTTCCAGAAACTTCTTTCACATTTTCCTCAATTCCCACACAAGTCAAGGGACACACAGGCCTGGTCAGTTCTTTGGACCAAAGGCTCCTGCCCATCTTCCCTGCTGGCAGTGGGCAGGCTGACCACACTCCTGCACGTCCAGCTGAGCGTCAGTGATGCCTGCACATCTGGGGACTCAGAGGCTTTGGGAAGGGCACTGTTCTCAGTCTCCCTTATTCCACCCGAGTTCCTGAGAGCTGAGCATATGCCAGGAACATCTGCAGGCCGGGACACAGCATGAGAGCCTGTGTCTAGATGGCTGCGCTTGCAGAGACAGTGACAACCTACAGGGGAAGGCCAGGATCTGAGAGGGGCTATCCAGAGCTGGCAGGGGCTGGGCTGGGGGGCGGGGTGGCTCCACACTCCGAGTCCCATGCAGCTGGCAGAGGCCCTGTGTACAGCAGCTGGCTACGGGGCCCCGGACAGTTTTCAGGTTTCGGGGAGGGCTCTGGCTCTGTCGCAGGCTGCCCCTATTTTCCCCAGCTCAGGGCCAGGGCAGTGCAGCGGGACCCCGGCAAGAACAGGGCCAGGCAGAAGGAGGAGAAAGAGGATGAGGGCCTGCCCCAGCCTGGCCCGCTTGCCCCAGGGCCAGGGTCTGTGCCAGGCGTGGGTGCTGGTGGAAGGGCGGGGTTCAGAGCCCCACCCTGCCTTTACTTGAAGGGCACCCCTGTGGCCCAGTCACAGCACTGCTGGCCACGCAACCATGGCAGGAAGCTTGGTGAGTGGGGCCCAGGCCTCCAGGCCGGGGATCTGGGGAGGGGCGGAAGGCTCCTGGCTGGCTTCTCCTCCTGTGGGGTCTGTCTCCTTCCTCTCTGGGACCCTTTTCTCTTCTGCCATGAGCCCATCTGTGTCTTGCCATGTTCCTGTCCCCAAGGCTCCCCCATCATGTCCCCTTCCCTGTGTCCCTGGTTCAGTGTCCCCCTCCTAACCTTGCAGAATGTCCCCCACAAGACCTCGCTGCCTGAGGGTGTCCGTGCGGGCACTGTGGTGAAAATTCGGGGCTTTGTTCCTGAGAACGCTGGCAGGTGAGACCCCAGGACGGGGGGCTGAGTGGGATCCCCAGGCTCAACTGATCCCCAATTCTTGCTGCCCAGAGCAGGGGCCCTGGGCCATCTCCAGCCAGCAGTCTGGGATTTCAGGCCCAGTTCTGACTTTCTGAGTGTGACGCCCTCTCTCCTCTCCC
>PVLA01020268.1:0-10572 GCA_004027455.1 Hydrochoerus hydrochaeris
AGACATGGACATATAAGAAAGTGTAAGCCATATAGCTGAAATATCTGAAATAATAGCAACTTATGTAAAGAAGCAACTCCAGGAAGCTGTAAAAGATCTCAGATGAGAAATAATATCCCAGGTAAAAAAAGAAATGACAAACATAAAAAAGAAATGCTGAACACACCTAAAGAAGAAATAGTTTAAAAACTGAAGAGCAGTGCAGAAAGATGGAAACCTTGCATGAACAACATAAGGAAGCAATAGAATCTATGAAACAGATACTAGGAGATATCCAGGAAATAAAAAGTTCCATCAAAAGCTGGTGAAACAGTTGGGTGAATGTGAAGATAGACTTTCAGACCTAGAAGACAAGACTGCATCTAGTGAACAAGAAAGGAAAGATACATTAAAAAATAACAAGGAATCAGGAAATGGCAATTCAAGAGTTGCAAAATGATGCAAAGAAAAATAATATAAGAATGATAAGTGGCAATGAAAAAGAAGGTGACATCACAAATGATATCAAAAGATTATTTACAAATTGAACAACATAAAATTTCCCAAACATGGGAAAAGAAATTCATAAACAGATAAGTGAAGCATGTAGAAATCTAATTAGCCATAACCAAAATAACCTACACTCAGACATATAATAATCAACATCCCAGAAATTCAACATAAGAACAGAATATTAAAAGCTATTAGAGAAAAGAAACAGATTATCTATAAAGTGAAGTCCATCAGAATCACAACAGACTTCTCTACAATGAAGTAAAAAAAAAAAAAAGACCATAGAGTGAAGTATTTCAGAACCTGAAGGAAAATGAATTCCAACCAGATTGATGTACCCTAAAAAACTATCCTTCAAAATTGATGGAGAAATAAGATACTTCCATGACAAAGAACAGCTGAAGAACTTCATGACCACCAAACCAACCCTGAAAAGAATACTGAAAGATATTCTAGATAGACATAAAAATAACTACAACTCTAAGAATACCAACAGAAAAAAGCCACGAAGCAAGGTAGAAAATAAAGGAGAGGGGAAACTTAAAGAACTAACAGAAGAAAGACAACATGACAAAAATGAGCCAATATATATCACTTATAACCATTAATGTAAATGGACTCAATTCACCAGTTAAAAGAAACACACTGGCAGAATGGATCAAGAAACCACATCCAACCATATGATGTCTACAAGAAATCCATATAACTCAAAAGGAAATTCACAGACTGAAAGCCCAAGGATGGAAAACAATACTTCATGCAACAGGAACTCCATCCCCCCAAAAGCAGAAGTAGCTGTACTGTTTTCAGATAGTGTGAACCTCAAACCAAGAATGATCAGAAAAGATAAAGAAGGTCACTACATACTAGTTAGGGGAAAACTTTAAGAGGAAGAGATAACAATCTTAAATATATATGCACCAAATATGGGAGCACCCAGCTATGTAAAACAAATATTATTAGAAATGAAAAATCAAATAAGCAATAACACAATTATAATGGGAGACCTTAACACACCACTGACACTAACAGATGGATCAACTAGACAGAAAATGAGCAAATAAAAAGCAGAACTAAATCAAATCTGTGAACAAATGGACTTAGTAAACATGTATAGAGTGTTCCACTCAACAACATCAGAATTTACATTCTTCTCAGCTTCACACCTGATATTCTCTAAAAAGGACCATATACTAGCCCATAGAACACACTTAAGTAAATGCAAATTAGTCAAAATTAAACATGCATAGTATCTGTTCCTTTAATTTTGATGGGTGTTAGTTTGTTTTCAATTATTTGATTTCAACATGTATGAAGATATGGACAGATATTCTGAAGAAGACAAGAGGCATTATGTTAGCCATTATTGATTTCCTAGTGTCTGGTCTTGAAAACCCTTAAGGCTCTTATTCTTTTGTTTTGATTGCTTTTATACTGTGTTGTTTTCTATTAACTTATTGTATGTGAAGGTATGGACAAGTATTTTGATGAAAACAAGAAACATTGAAAAGAAGACAAGATGGCTGATCAGTGAGCAACAAAATACAGAGCCTCCTAGGAGAAACAACTCATATGCCAGAATAAAACACCCTGGAGAGACCCAGAGAGAGGGAGATGGATCCTCTTGACACAGGAAGAAATTAAAACATAAAAAAGCTCTTCAAATACATTGGGACTACAACTGGAACAGCTAAAAATTATGGGACACAGTGTTTTTGCTGTGACCCACCAAGTTTGCACCAGTCTGAATTTGCACCAGCCTGAATCTGCCATGTCTGGCAGAGCTGTCCAAACTTGTTCACACCACCAGTCATGGGAAGCACAGCAGTGCTGAAGTCTGGGGTTGGTGAGCCCAACAGAGAACGGAGCTGGCAAAGGGACCTTCATTAATCCACGGTCAGTGCTGGGATTGGGACCCCCCCACAAGGGAAGGGTGCAATCAAATGGGTGACATGTTGGAATCTGGCAGGAGAAGCCTGAACTAGGAGCAACAGTGACTTCAGTTGGTTCCTCCCTTCCCAAAGCAGATTCAAGGGATTTGGTTGGACTGGAGTGCACCCCTGGCCAGGACCCAATGAGCAGTCCCAAATCAATTCCCTGTGCCTAGAAGCACTAACTGGGGGAAGGCCTCTGCAGTTTGGTTGTCCCAGTGGAGAGGGGCAGGCATAGGCAGCTGCTGCATACACCTCAGTGATAAGAGCAGTCAGGAGAGGGCAGAGGTCCCTCACCAGTGTGCTTTGGAGGAAACGTGGCCAACAGGGAAGGGGGCTGGGACCTGCACTGTAACCTGTGTGGAGGAAGCCAGGACCATGACAGGAAAGAGAGGCAGGAAGAGGCCCCCAGCCCAGAACCCTGAGAGTCCTGATCCAGGAGAGGGAAAAACAAGGACAACTGAGGGCAGCAAACATTGGGACTACAACTGGAACAGCTAAAACAACAGCAAACATGGCTTCAATGGACATTAAAACATATCTTCAGGACCTTGTAGATGAGGTCAAACCTGAAATATTAAATCAGGTAAAGCAAGATATGAGTAGAGTAATAAAATAAATGCTCTCAGGGAACATCTCTCAGGATGATACAGACCAAAGAAGGGAGGAACACACAAAAAAGGAGAGAAACATTTGATAAAGAAAATATAGAATACATGAAGCAGATTCAAAGAGACTACCAGGAAATTAAAAACTCCATTGAAAGCTGGCAAAACACCTTAAAAGAAACTAAGGATAGACTATCAAAACTTGAAGACAAATTTGCAATGTGTGATCATGAAAGGAAAGATTCTTAAAAACAACAAGGAAACAGGCAGTAACAATACAAAGGCTAGAAGATGACAAGAGAATCTACAATTTAAGAATAAGGAAGGTGAACGAAGAATCAGGAATACATACAGGCAAATTACAAAGGCTATTCAAAGAAATAATTAAGGAAAACTTCCCAAGCATGGGAAAAGAAAATGACATTCAGTTATGTGAGGCATACAGAACCCCAGCCACCTACAACAAAAGCAGATCTACACCCAGACATATAATAATCAAGATACCAGAAATTCAATATAAAAACAGAATATTAAAAGCAATCGAGAAAAGAAACAGATTACCTATAGAGGTAAGCCCATCAGAATCATGGTTGACTTCTTGACACAGACCATCAGATCAAGAAGAGCTTGGAGTAAAATATTCCAAGCCCTGAGAGAAAATAACCTCCAGCCCAGATTGATGTACCCTACAAAACTGTCACTAGAAATTAATGGAGAAACAAGATGCTTCCATGAGAAAGAGGAACTGGGAGAGTTTGTGACCACCAATCCAACCCTACAGAGAATAATGAAGGACATTCTAGAGAGAGGGAAAAAAATACCAGTTACTTCCTGTAACTTTCTACTTCCTTTTCCCCTAATAGAGACATAGTGAGAGCTTAGTAATAAATGTATGTTCCCTCAGTAGCTAAATAAAGTTACAAGTTAAATAAAATCCCTCTATCAGGCAATGCCATGGGTAATTTCAAGCATCTGGTCCAGCTGTATGTATTCACAGAGAGTGAAATCTACGTATTGAGGTAAACGAATATATTGCAGTAGCAAGAGGGCCCATGATGTATACTTCTGAGATGAGCTGTAGGTACTTTCTGGAAAGTTCTAAAGATAACTCTTTATGATACATATACCAATATTGACATGCAAATATTGAGAAGCAAACATGCCACCAAATTCATTAAAGTAGTTTCCTTTGGGAAAGAAGTATGCAAGTCAGTGGAATCATGTAGACAAAAATAATTCACATTTCATAGTTAATTAGTCAAATTATGATAAATATTAATTATGGAGCAAATAAACATTTACACTTTCAAACTGTTGTTTTTTAACAATAAAAACACGCAATATTAATGGACCATTTCTAAATGCCACTACCTATTTAAGGCAGTGGTTCTGAACTCTGACTTAAAGAAAGACTTTGAAAGGCCATGGTTATAGTTTAGTGGCACAGCACCTGCCTGGCAAATGTGAGGTCCTGAGTTCAATTCCAGGGAGAAGGAGAGAGAGAGACAGAGACAGAAACAGAGAGAGAGACAGAGAGATGGGGAGAGGAAGAGAAGAAGAAGAAGAAGAAGAAGAAGAAGAAGAAGAAGAAGAAGAAGAAGAAGAAGAAGAAGAAGAAGGGAGGGGAGGGGAGGGGAGGGGAGGGGAGGGGAAGGGAAGGGAAGGGAAGGGAAGGGAAGGGAAGGGAAGGGAAGGGAAGGGAAGGGAAAAGAGAGAAGAGAAGAGAAGAGAAGAGAAGAGAAGAGAAGAGAAGAGCTAAGCCAACACCATGCTGTGAGGTGAGATGAGCCCACCAGGGCAGGCACAGAAAAGTTTGGGACCATCAATCCCAGCACCTGGGTGCCTGCCCAGCCCCCTTAGGTCATTGGGCTAGGCTCCAGAGGTCCTGCAGGCTTCAGTGGACTGTGCCCAGAGACCTTCATTAAACCAGGGGAGTGAGGCCAGCTGAAGGGGAAGCCAAGCCAGCACCTTGCCACGAGGTGAGATGTAGCTCACTAGGGCAGGCCCAGAAAAGTTTGGGACCATTGATCCTGTAGGCTGGGTACCTGCCCAGCCCCCTTAGCTCCAGAGGTTCCGCAGGCTTTAGTGGACTGTGCCCAGTGACCATTCAACCAGGGAAGCCAGGCTCACCACACAAGGGAAACCAAAGCCAAGTAGTCCACACAACAGAGGGATCAGGAGGTGATTTCCAACAAATCCAGGGAGAGCTCTGGAAAATCACTGGAGACAAGGAAACAGGGGAAAATGACAAAACAAAAGACCAAAATGCAATCTCAAACCTCCAGCACATCCCAAGAAAGCCCAGGAGCCATGTACATAGAAGAAAATAATACACATACACCTGAAATGCATGCCATGATATCAACTGAATTAAAGAAGTAAGTATGGGAAGTTATGAGGGAACTCAAATCAGAAATATTCTTCTAGGTAAAAAAAGCAATGATAAAAGCAATGAAAGAAATAATGAATAAATACAATGAAGACACAGCTAAAAAATTAGAGGAACAAAGCAAATGATACAATCCATGAATGAACAGTTTAAGAGACAAACAGAATGCATTAAGCAGATTCAAAGATATATACAGGAAATCAAGTCTAAGGAAAGTTGCAAAAACCATCTCAACAAAAGTGAAGATAGAATCTCAGACCTCAAAGATAAGATTTCAGCTAGTGAACAGGAAAGGAAAGACCTAACAACAATAAGAAATCAGAAAATAACAATTCAACAGCTGCGAAATGATGCAAAGAAAAACAACATAAGATTAATAGGGATAAATGAAAAAGAAGGGGACAACCTGAATGATATCAGGAGGCAATTTACAGAAGATATAGCTGAAAACTTCCCAAACATGAGTGTGGAAACTGACATACAGATTAGTGAAGCATATAAAACTCTGAATAACCACAACCAAATCAAAACTACACACAGATATATAATAATCACCATCCCAGAAATCCAACATAAGACAAGAATATTAAAAGCTGTTAAGGAGAAAAGACAGTTCATGTATAAAGGAGAACCTACCAGAATCACAGCAGACTTCTCAACGCAAACAATGAAGTCAAGAAGAGCATGGAGTGACATTTTTCAGATCCTTAAAGAAAACGACTTCCAACCCAGATTGATGTACCCAGCAAAACTGTCCTTCAAAATGGGTGGAGAAATAATATACTTCCATGACAAAGAACAGCTGAAGAACTGCATGATCACCAAACCAAACCTACAAAGAATACTGAAAGACATTCTAGATACACATAGGAAAAAAAAAACACTAAGCAAGACAGACAAACGGAATGGAAAGGTAAAGATACAACAGAAGAAAGATAACACATCAACAATAAACCAATATATGACACTTGTAACCATTAATGTAAATGGCTTCAATACACCAATTAAAGGAAACAGACTGGCAGAATGGATCAAGAAACAATGTCCAACCATATGCTGTCTACAAGAAACCCATCTAACCCAAAATGAAACTCATAGACTGAAAGTCAAAGGATGGAAAACAATACTCCATGCAACAGGAACTCAAAAAAAGCAGGGGTAGTTATTCTGTTTGCATAACATGTGAATTTCAAGCCAAGAATGGTCTGAAGAGATAAAGAAGGTCACTAAATACTAGTTAGGGGAAAACTGCCACAGGAAGAGATAACAATCTTAAATATATATGCACCAAATTTCAGAGCACCTAACAGCACAAAGCAAATATTAACAGAAATGAAAAACCAAATAGGCAATAACACAATTATAACAGGAGACCTTAACTCAGCACTGACACAAAGGCATAGATCAACAAGACAGAAAATCAGCAAAGAAATAACAGAACTGAATCATGGCTGTGAACAAATGGATTTGATAGATGTATACAGAGTGTTCCATCCAACAACATCAGGATATACATTCTTCTCACCAGTACATGGGACATTCTCTAAAATAGACCATATACTAACCCACAGAACATATTTAAGTAAATGCAAAAGAATTGAAATTATCCCATGCATGTTATTGGATCGTAGCACCATGAGACTTTAAATTAATTATGAAAGTAACTGCAAAAACCACACAAACACATTGAAATTAAATAATACACTCTTGAGCAATCAGTGGGTCACAGAGGAAACTAAAGAAGAAATTAAACAATATATAAAAGCAAATGAAAATACAAATACAACTTACCAGAACCTGTGGGATGCAATGAAAGTGGTCCTTTGAGGAAAATTTATTGCACTGAGTTCCCACATTAGGTAAACAAAATGAACACAAATAAGCAACCTGATATTACACCTGAAACATCTAGGAAAAGAAGAGCAAACCAAGGCCAAAGCCAAAATAAGGGAGGAAATTAAAAAGATCAGAGCAGAAATTAATGCAATAGAGACTAAAAAAACAATTCATAGAATCAATGAATCAACGAGTTGGTTCTTTGATAGAATAAATACAACTGACAAGCCCATAGCCAACCTAATTTAAAAAAGGAAAGAAAAGACTCAAAAGCATGCAACAGAATGAAAAAAGAGAAATCTCTACTGACTCTGTGGAACTACAGAAGATCATCAACAACTATTTCAAAAACCTCTACTCTCATAAGTTCGATAACAGAAGAAATGGACAGATTCCTAGAAACACAGTAATCACCAAAGCTGGATCAAGAATATGCAAAACTGCTGAATAATCCAATTTCTATTAATGAAATCGAAAAATTTAATCAAGTCCTTACCAACAAGGAAGAGCCCAGGCCCAGACAGATTCACAGTGAAATTCTATAAGAAATACAAAGAAAACTTAATGCTGACACTCCTCAAACACTTCAATGTAATTGAAAGGGAAACAATTCTCCCTAAGTCATATCACTCTAGTACCAATACTTAAGGAAGACCCAAATAAAAAAGAGAACTACAGGCCAATCTCCCTAATGAACATAGATGAAAAAATTCTAAATAAAATATTGGCAAACAGGATGCAGCAAATCACCAAGAAAATTATACACTATCACTGAATGGGATTCATTCCAGGCATGCAGGGATGGTTCAACATACATAAATCAATAAATGTAATCCACCATATCAATAGAGTCAAAAGCAAGAATCACATAATCATTTCTATAGATTCAGAAAAACCTTTTGATAAGATCCAACACCCATTCATGATAAGAACCTTACAGAGAATTGGAATAGATGGTCTTTACTTCAATATGATAAGGGACATCTATAACAAGCCAACAGCCAGTGTCATATTAAATGGACAAAAACTGAAAGCCTTTACCTTGAAATCAGGTACAAGACAAGGAAGTCCCTTATCATGGCTTCTATCCTATATAATACTGGAAATACTAGCCAGAGTAATTAGACAAGAGAGAAATAAAAGGAGTAAAGATAGGAAAAGTAGAACTAAAATTATCATTATTTGCAGATTACATGATTTACATAGAAGACCACCAAACCTCCATTGAAAGTCTCCTAGATATAATAATTAAATTCAGCAGTGAAGCTGGATACAAAATCAATACTCAAAAATCAATAGGATTCTTATACACTGAGAACAAACTCACTGAGAGAGAAATAAGAGAAGCCACACCCTTCACACTAGCATCCAAAAAATGAAATACTTAGGCATTAATCTAATGAAAGATGTAAAAGGCTTGTACAGGGAAAATTATAATACCCTGAAAAAAGAAATCAAAGAGGACCTCAGAAAATGGAAAGACATCACTTGTACATGGAAAGGAAGAATAAATATTGTAAAAATGGCCATTCTCCGCAAAATTTTTATACACATTTAATGCAATCCCAAAGAAAATACCACTAGCATACCTCATAGATCTAGAGAAATCACTCCTAAAATTCATCTGGAACCAGAAGAGACCTAGAATAGCAAAGGCAACTCTAAGCAGCAAAGCCAAAGCAGGATGGATCACAATCCCTGACTTGAAGTTATACTACAAAGCTACTGTAATAAAATCAACATGGTATTGGAATAAAAACAGACCTGTAGATCAATGGAATAGACTAGAAGATACAACTACAAACACACTCAACCACCTTACTTTGACAAAGGGGCCAAGCATGTTGACTGGAAGAATGACAGTCTCTTTAATAAATAGTGCTAGAAAAACTGGCTATCCATATGCCAAAAACTAAAGTTAGACCCATGCCTATAACCATGTAATAAACTAAAATCCAAATGAAAATATCTAAATATTAAAACAGAAACACTAAATCTGTTGTAAGACAAAGTAGGTAAAAATCTTGAAGACATAGGAGTATCTAGAGAATTCATGAACAAGAACCAAACTGCATGGGAAATACTTCCCAGAATCAATAACTGGGATCACATCTTATTAAAGAGTTTCTGCATGTCCAAAGAAATCTCCAGCAGAGTGAAAAGAAAACCTACAAACTGGGAAAAAGTGTTAGTGAACTGTCCTTCAGACAAAGGAGTTCTGTCTAGAACTCATAAAAAATCAAAAAAAAATCAGACCCTCAAAATTCAAAGACCCCATCTAAAAATGGGCATCCGAGATGAACACACAGTTCTCAGATGAAGAAATATGAATGGAAAATAAATACATGAAAAAAAATTAATCATCATTGGTCATTAGAGAAATGCAAATTAAAACCACACTGAGATACCATCTCACTTCAGAAAGAATGGCCACGATCAACAAAAGTACCAACAACTAATGCAGGAGAGTCTGTGGGGAAAAAGGAACTGTTCTGCACCTTTGGTGGGATTGTAGACTGGTGCAACGACTGTGGAGGTCAATCTGGAGATTCCTCAAAAACCTGGGGTTGGAGGTCCCATTTGACCCAGCCATTCCACTCCTAGGCATATTCCCAGAAGATCTGAAAACATCTAACCACAGTGATATATCTGCAGCCATCTTTATAGTGGCACAATTTGTAATAGCCAGATCTTGGAAACAAGCTAAGTGCCCATCAACCGAGGAATGGATAAAAAATTGTGGTGCTTTTATACAATGGAGTACTACACAGCTATAAAGAATGATCACATTGAGATATTTATAAATAAATGGATGCAACTTGAATCTATACTAATAAGTGAAATTAATCAATCTCACATGCATAAATACTGTATAGTCTCCCTAGTGTAAGAAATGGTAAGATTACAGAAGATTTTATGGAAATCATGGTTCACCATTATACTGCTTTGATGTCTTATGTCATCATTCATTGGTTCAAACGGTTTTATTCTGTTTTGCTTCATCTTAATCTATGTGATCATAAGAATAGTGACTTTAAATACAAGACAATATGGCAGCCATTGTTGATTTAATATCATCTTGCTCTGAAGCGTTACCATACTATGGTTTTTCTATTACCATTGGTTATATCATGTTATGTCTTACTGGATTTTAATATGTATCATAGTATAAACAAAATTTTTATGAAAAATGAGATAATATAGCAGCCATTGTTCATTTTCAGTTATTTGGTTTAGAATGCCTTGCAATACTTTCATTCTGTGGAGTTGTTTTATTCGACATTATTGTGTTTGACATTATTTTGTGTAAAGCTAA
>PVLA01020269.1:0-10570 GCA_004027455.1 Hydrochoerus hydrochaeris
GGCTGAACTGAGCTGAGATGGGCTGAGATGGGCTGAGCTGGGCTGGGCTGAGCTGTGCTAAACTGAGCTTTGCTGAGCTGGGCTGAGCTTTGCTGGGTTGAGCTGAGCTAAGCTGGGGTGAGCTTTGCTGGGCTGAGCTGGACTAAGTTGATCTGTGCTGAGCTATGCTGGACTGCACTTAGCTGGGCTGTACTCTTCTTAGCTCACCTGCCTAAGCTGGGCTGAGTCAAGCCTTGTGGATAGGAAAGTCTCCTACACTGCCCTATGTGTTTAATCTGTAGTGATTTGGTGTCACCAAATCACTGGGTCTGGTTTCTGCTCACTGCCTTGGGTGAGTGAGTCCTGCAAATATTATAGTGATGTTAGGTTCTATGCTTTAGGAAAGCAGCTAACAAGAGACTGAGCCTTTCTGGGCTCAGAGCTATGAGCTCAATTGCCAACAAATCTACCCATGCAGCATAGCATCAAACTACCTATCCACATGATATCAAAGCCAGCTCTTGCTGCTTCCCATAGCAGCCATGAATAATGTGACAGCCGTGGAGCTTTATGGGGTCAGACACAGGCTGTGCTGTGGGGAAACCAAGGTAGGACACCCAAATTCTGCACACAGATCCCAGTAGCCTCACAGATCAGAGGCCCAGGCAGGGAGGAGGGGACCTGCCTATTGTGACCCCCACAACACATCTGGAGGAAGGACAGCAATGTCTGAGTGTCCTGAAAAGGCACTGCATCTCCAGTCTAATAGATCTACAGATGGGGACAGATGGAAATATACCATGACTCCTGGGTCTCTAATATCTGCCTGGTGAAGTCCAGTGTGAGGTGGGGTCTGCCTGTGGTTCATGGGTTTCTGGTTCCCAGGCCCTGGGGTCTCCGATGGGAAAGGATCAGCCTAGGGTCCCTGTTTCTCTTGTTTCTGGCCCCATGGGTTCTCCAGTGGGGACAGATCAGCCTGGGGTCCCTGGATCTCTGGTCCCTGTCCTGTGGGTCCAGCTGGACCTCTGGATCCCCAGCCACCATGAGGTCTCTAGGCCTAGGCTTCAGCCTGGGGGATGGGCTGATAGTGCTGTTCCTTAAGGCTGCTCCTGTGTTCCAGTCCTCAGGGATGAGGTCAGGGTCCATCCTGGTCCCAGTGCCCAAACCAAGCCTGAGCACCATGATCACCAGCCCATGGGTATGCTGGGTTATCTGATGGTGTTCTGGGCCTGGGATTCATGGAGCAAGAAGTGGGCCCAGAAAACTAGTACAAGGATAAGACCAGAGCTTCCCAGACTGGGTTGGAGCAGTGTTCACAGCAGACACCCTTCCACCCCAGGCCTGGGTCCACCTGACCATGTCCTGTCTGACAGCTTCTGTTCAGGAACCCTCCATCTACCCCTTGACCTCCTGCTGCTCGGGGACGGATATTGTGTCAGTGGCCTGCCTGGTCAAGGGTTACTTCCCGGAACCAGTAAACGTGACTTGGGACACAGACTCACCAAATGTGACCATCCTTGCATTCCCCGCCCTCAACTTCAACTCCAGCTTCCTGGTCAGTGTCAGCCAGGTGATAGCCTCAGGGTCGAGCCCCATGCCCTTCACCTGCAGGGTGGTCCATGCTGCATCTTCATTCGACGAAAAAAAGACACTCAGTGGTGAGTAGGAAACTGGCCAGAACTGGGTGCTCCCAGACCACACTACCTGGGGACAGAGGGTGAAGGTTGGGGTGGGCCTGGGGACAGGAGGATGATGGACACTCACACTGGCCACCCCTCCCTTAGCTTGCCTCCCTAACTCCACCGAGACAACTGTGAAGCTCCTTCACTCTTGCAACCAAAACAAGTTTCAGCCCACCATCCAGCTCCACTGTCTCATTTCTAACTACATCCCGGGTGACCTTGAAGTCACTTGGCTGAGGGATGGACAGCAGATCGGCAACAAGTTCAAAGAGGACAGTGCACACAGGCAGGCTGGAAGGCTGGCTTCCACCCAAAGAGAGCTCAACATCACTCAAAGTGACTGGGCATCCGAGAGCACCTTCACCTGCCAGGTCTTCTCCCAAGGCCGCACCACCAGCGCTCACATCAAAAAGTGTGCAGGTGTGGTCCCACTCACCCCAACACCAAAACCTGAGGGAGGAATGGTTGGAGGGGCTGGCAGGGCCTCACACAGCCTCTCCCCACACCACAGATGAGGATGAGCCACGAGGTGTGCGTGCCTACCTGATCCCACCCAGTCCCGAAGATCTGTATGTTGGCACACAGCCCAAGCTCACCTGCCTGGTGGTGGACCTGGAGAACAAAGAGGGAGTCTCTGTGGAGTGGACTCGGGAGAGCAGGCGGCCCACAAACCCTGACCCCTGGATCCCCACAACACACAGAAACACCACAGTCAGCATCAAGTCCACACTGCCGGTGATTGTACAGGACTGGATTGAAGGCGAGATCTACAAGTGCAGTTTGACCCACCCTGACCTGCCCAAGGCTATTGTGCGGACCATCACCAAGGCCATGGGTAAGCCACAAGCTGGAGGTAGTGGGCAGGCCTCCCCGGGGTCAGAGAAGGCACATTCTGGGGAACCCTCACCTCTCCACAGGCATACGCATGAAGCCCAAGGTGTACGTGTTCCCATCGCCAGAGGACAGGTTGGAGGAGGGTTCAGAGAGCCAGGGCATGCTCTCCCTCACCTGCCTGGCCCAGAACTTCTTCCCCAAGGACATCTCAGTTCTGTGGCTTCAAAATGGAATCAAAGTGAACAGCAGCCAGTACAGCACAACAGCCCCCACCAAGACCAACAGCTCCCCTCCCTCCTTCTTCATCGTCAGCCGCCTGGAGGTTAGCCAGGCTGACTGGATGCAGAAGAACAATTTCACCTGCCGGGTGGTCCATGAGGCGCTGCCCCCTCCTAGGACCTTAGACCAAACCGTGCCCAAGAGTCCCGGTAAATGAAGCCTCTCTGCTTCCCCATGCTCCATCTGTCAAGGAGACCTGTGTCCCTGTTGTAACAACTTAGGAAGCCACCCAATAAACACTTGGTGCCTGCTTCAAGCCCTGGGAACCCATTCTTGGGGAAGGCAAGGCTATGGAATGGGGTATCTTGCACAGAGAAAGGGATTCCCCAAGAAGAGGGGGAGAAGTGAGGTGTGCCTTCATCCATCTACCTGTTTGTCAAAGAACAGGCAATGGGGTCTAGAACAGCTCCCCATCCTCCCAGCCAACCCACTGCAGCTCTTAGCCCTCCAAGGTATTCAGAGAGTGAGAAGGGAGGGCATAGGGCAAACAAGCCAAAGGGACCCCTCTCAGGACAAATCCTGCAACCCAGGTGTCCCATCCAGAGGAATCAAAGTCCTACTGAGGTCCAGGGTATAGACTCCTTGGCCAGCCCTAGAGGGTGGAGAATCAGAGCCCCACACAAGTGCAGACACTCTGGATCCAAATACCCTCCATACACAAAGCCAGGGCCAAACCCATCACTCCAACCTTGACCACCTACTCCACTATGGGTCACACCAGTCGTTGGTCCACACCTGAGGCCTCCAGGCTTGCTGCCCAACCCTACTGCAACTGAGTCCACCCCAGAGAAGCTCCAGCCCCACACCCCACACAGAATTGGGTACAGTACACTGGACTTCGCAGTTACACTGAGCCATATGGCTACCCCACCATGCCACGCACTGCCAGAACACACACTTTCCAGCAACCCATGGGGTCACAGACCTTACACAGTTGTGTAAGCTTACACAGTGTGGAGCTGGAGCTGGTCTGAGACACACATTAATGCCTTCAGCACCAGCCAGTGTCCTCTACTTGGACTCCTCCTCTGGCTTCCCAGGCATCCCCAGCCCACTGTTAGCAGCTCCCCAAGGGTGACAGACAGACACACAGGGCCATGGATGTACTCAAATACACACAAACACACAGTCATATAAGGTGTGCCCTTTGGTCCTCCTGCTCCCACACACAGCCCTGGAGATCAGAGTCAGAGCCAGGTGTCACCCACTCAGGCTCCCACAGCACACACACATGGCCTGACCAAGGCTCATCACCCTCCCATGCCCCACTGTACACACACTGAGCAAGAGGGTACCCAAAATGCCCATGCAGAGCCGGGCGTGCTGAACCAGGGGATGAATGGGCCTCTGAGTCAGAGAGGCTGCTGGTACTTGCAATCATTCCCGGGGCAGCAGCCCATCAACCCAGTGCCCTGGGCTGTCACCAACCCCAGGCCAAGCAGAGGCCAGCCAGCATGCTCACAGGTGGCTAGAGACCACAGGCAGCAAAGAAAGCTGGCAAGGGCAGAGGGCCAGGTTCTAGAAGACCATCTTGAATTGTGCTGGCCTGGCCTCAAGGTCCATGAAGCCAAGTCAAGCCCAGAGACCTCCCCAGACTACCCAGCTCCTAGGCTGAGCAGCAGTACTCAGAGCCTTTCCTGACACCTAGATTCTGTGGGCCTGCAGGGCCAAGGATAGAACAGAAACAGAAAAACAGGCCAGGGTATGGTCAAGAATTGAGGTCATTGCAGGAAAGGGCAGAGGCCCCAGCTATCTTGGGGGGCTGAGGACCCGAGGCTCCAGGGCTGTCCAGAGATCCTATACTCTGGGTCTCAATAGGACAGCCTGAAACCATCAGGGTCTGTCACTCAGACACTAGGAGGGCTGACTGGACCCTCTCCCTAGAGCTGGACCTCCAGGACCTGTGCACAGAGGAAGAAGAGAGCCAGGAGCTGGAGGAGCTATGGACTAGCACCTACACCTTCATCTCCCTGTTCCTGCTCAGCGTGAGCTATAGTGCTACTGTCACTGTCCTCAAGGTATGTGGGTGCTGGGCAGGATGGGGGCCAGAGCAGGACTGAGAGTGTCCTCATACGCACCTTCCCCCAGGTGAAGTGGGTCTTTGCCGCTACACTGCAGAGCACACCCCAGACCCTCCACGACTACACCAACGTCCTGCAACCAGGGGCCTAGGCTCGGCGTAACACCCACACATGCACCAAGGTCCAGAAGGTTCCTGCTCAGCCCGAGGGTCAGGGTTCCAGGGCCTGCCCGTCATACTCACCTTCTCTAAGACAGCCCTGTCCCTCAAGAAGAGTGGGCATGACCAGACCCATGGGCATTGAGGCTGTTTCCTGAAGATAAGAACTGAACAACTACAAAAACATGTGAGTGTCTGGACCCCATGGCCTGGCTACAACCCAGTGTCCAGCCAGCCCAGCAAGCAAGATCTGAGCCAGACACAGTGTGGCCCCTTCTGCCCTCATTTCCCCAGAGTGAGGACACAGACATCTCCTCCAATGGAAGGCTGCAGGGCTGCTCAGATCCTAGGCTGGAGGGGAATCTCCAGGGCCAGAGAAGGCCTCCCATGGGGACATAGCCTCTCTGACCTCCATGCCTGGCTTAGCCATCCTGTTCCCATCTCTGTGTTTCTTAGTAAACTTCCAGCCTAGAGCCGAGTCCCGAGTATGCTTTGGGGAAAGGTCTGCACCGCAGGGTGCGGTGGCTCACGCCTGTAATCCCAGCACTTGGGAGGCAGAGGCAGGAGGATCATCGTGAGTTTGAGACCAGCTTGGGCTACAAAGTGAGCTCAAGGCCAGCCTGAACGGCATAGCAAGACCAAGAAAGAGAGAAAGAAGAAAGAAAGAAAGAAAGAAAGAAAGAAAGAAAGAAAGAAAGAAAGAAAGAAAGAAAGAGTCTGCAGAGTGTTTATTGGGGTTGTGGGAGGCAGCCCCCTGCAGATGTGGCCTAGGGCTGCTGCTCACTGTGAGACCCCTTCTACACTGAGTTCCCCCCAACCAGCCCAAAGTCTTTATGGCTGAGCATTGACACACACATGAACAAGAGCCACATAGGGCTGGCCACTACCACGTGGGGGATGGGGAATCCTTGCAGTCTGGGGAAGGCAAGGCACAGGAGACACCAGCCAGGCAGGACTGAGGGGGTCTGGGGCCATGGCCTTGTGGGAAAGACCTGGCTACAGGTCTCCAGGGGGAGAGGGTATTCATGAGCACCCAACAAAGGACAAGAACCCACACACACACACCGTTAAAAGGTGCTTGGGAACCAACAAAAAGAAAGAAAGTAGAGAAACCGGTCCTTTGTGCAAAGAAAAACCCAACAACTTGAAAGAAATTTTTGATGATTAGAAAAGCAACGGCAAGGAGGTTTCATGGTTCTCCTGGGCTCTGGCTGAGGCTGTGGGGAATAGTTAATACCATTTTGGGGACCAGTAAGTAGGTCACAAGTCCTTGGTAACACAGTACAGTGGCCCTCCCAGAAGATGGCATTGGTGTGCTAGATCCATCACCAGAGGCACTGTGACACAGAACAAGGATAGAGAGGAAGCTAGGGCTGGGCCACAGTCTTGCCCTACCCCAGGTCCAGCCTATCCCCTGCCTCACAGCTGAATTCCAGACACAGTCAGGTGCCCCTGGAAAAGCTGAGGAGCTAGGATCCCCTCCAGAGACCCAGGGCTGGGTGGCAAGACATTGGGCCAGTGACTCCAAACTGGCAAACTGGTCTGGATGGAGCATGGAACTTCTCAGAGCACAGCAAAGGCCAAGGCCTCTGACTAGTTTTCCTCACACCCAGATACGCACAGTGGAGTCACAGTTACATGTACACACACACAAAACCAGGCCCAAACCTACTCCACCATAGCCAATATCTCTAGAGGCCTCAGATCCCTCTTTCACAGCCTCCTCCTATCTTCTGGATCAGGCACCCCCAAGGGCAGAACCAGGGTCTTCTGTTAATTAGCACCCCAGACCATGAGCCCTATCGACCCAGAAGGTAAGCATCCAGCACTCTGTGTGCTGGCCCAGAATGCTAGGCACCATCACCCAGGAAAGAGTTTCATCTCCCCTCAGCCTGGGGAGGGTTTCACAGTCTTCTCCTTCAGAACCCAGGGTGATAACCCACATCGAGAGGCCTGGGCTCCAGTACCTGCCCAAGCACCACAGCCCACCCCACCCCCACATACCTCATCCTTCCAGGGCAAGAAGATGCCTTTCAGGTCCCCATCCCATCCCTCTCCCTCTTTACTCTCAACTCTCCTGTTGACCCATCATGGTGAGCTGAGTGATAGCCCCTGTAGAAGGCTACTTGGACACCTCTCCTTAACTGCAGAACAATTGCTGCAACATTAGTTAAATCGAGTCTTGTTTTCATATACTGATATTTTACAGAGCTGGCTATGGTATATTTTTTTCTCTTCAATTGTCTCTAAGCAATTCAAATAAAGCCAGCTGAAGTACTGATATGTAATCTTTGGGGCCATTCTGACAGTCTCCTATTTCCTCCCGTAGTACTCTCTGTAAAAGATATGAGCACAGTGGCACGGCAGAGCCAGTCAACTCCAAGAATGTCAGTTGGCATGAGCCTCAAATAAAGATGCTATGAGTTCCCAGGGCACAAAAGTTTACATATCAGAGACTGAAGCAAGAGCCTCCAAAAACAATTCCATGGCTACTTTAATTGTATTATGCAGACTGATCATTCTGCATGTCCTTCTCCCTACATTTTGCAGAGATACTTTTCCCCGTACGTGGCTAGCCAGCTCATGTTAATCATATAGTTCCACCATCCTCACTGTCACTCATTCTCTAGCCACTCCCTTCTTCACAAGATAATAAATTCTCAAAGAAGCATTGAATCAAGGCTTTTGTCCTCATGTCCTCACTAGGATTGGACATAGGACCCCTTGGCTGCCCTTAACTTTAAATGTTTCTTGGTGCCTTTATTCTTGCTTTGGGTTGCACTGGAAGTTGTAGATTGGAATGAACTTGCAAGGATTCCAACAATGTCTCAATGGGATTACAAATATAATTTTTTGGATTGTGAGGAACACTGGAAAAATGATTACAATACTTGGATTACAATACTTGGATTTACAATAAGCCCCAAAAGAAGCAACCATGTCTGAAGCCCTTGACATGACCTTATTTAAGAAAGAGGTCTGTGCAGTTAAGAACAGCTTCGAGATGATTCCAGTGACAGATGCTCTTAGAAGACAGAAAGGAGACAGAAGTGGCTATAAACACACCACAATGACACTGAAAGCTGGCAGAGTCAAACCCTGACCAGAGAGTCCAGGGAAAGCTGTCTCAGTGACTGTGCCAAAGCCACTTGCCAGTCCTACATGAAAATGACCTCTGGGAAGACTTTTGTTCCCTACCTGCTTGTCCAGTCTGTGGCCAAGGATGGTGGTTTCCACTCACTCTTTACTTCTCTACCTTCACCCCAGTCTGCAGTTTGCTGCAGTGTGTGCATCTGCAAAGCAAGGTCTTCCTGCTTGGCCTTGGAGGATCTCTGCTGCTACCTCTGTGATTGATAACCAAAGGTCAAAGGGACAATGGGTAGGGGGGCTTCAGGAAGGGTTTGGGTCACAGATGCAGCCCTGTGATGGAAAGTGTCCTTGGAAAGGAACCCAGGAAACGCTCTCTCTCCTTCTACCCTGTGGCACCATCTAGGAGCCAAGAAGTGGTCTTTGCATAAATGACCAAACTAGCGCCCTGACTGTGTGCTTTTGGACTCCAAAACCCTGAGGGGTGAAACTTTATTGATGATGCAGCTCAATCCATGGCATGTTTGCTATAGTAGCCAGAAATGAAAGACCTGCAGCCACTGCATACCCTTGCTGACTGCTGTGAGGGTTAGGGTTGATGAAACTCCAGAAGTCTCTCCAGCCAGGCCAAGAAACCTCCCAGGCCCCAGCAGGCACCCTCTGGATCCCTGGACCACCTCTCCAACTCCTACCTTTGTACCTAGTCAGGGACCTGCAATATACCCCATGCACTCCAGAACCTGTTACAGCCTCTGTAAGTGCCTCATCCCCAGCCAGCATTCCCACAGCTTTGCTGTGGGTGAAGTAAGATGACCCCCACAAGGCTCTACTGCCCCTGTTGCCTATATAGGGGCAGTAGATAAAGGGGGAAGGAGATAAATAGGGTGCATGAGAGCAGGCAAAGAATGACAGGTGACCTCGGCAGCATCTGAGGGGCCTGGGGTGGACACCCTCAGTGGGAAGCCTGGCAGGCAGTTGGCACAGGGCAGCCTGCAGCTTGCTTCTGCCCTGTATCCTCTCTGGCTGGATTCCAACTCAGGCCAGCCCTGCCCAAAGAGTCCCTACCTGGAAGCCTTTGCCTCTCCTCTAGCCCTGGATTTCCTCTGTCCCTTTCCACCTTTCTTGGGATCTCTGTGCTCTTAACTGTATCTATTTCCATTTTCCTAACCAGCATCACAGCCCCCATGCCAACCCTGGGGTCGACCACATGACACCCTGAACCCTCTGAGACCCATGGGGTCCCACAGCCCAGGCCACACACACCTGTCCCCACCACAGCCAGACCACAGACCAGACATGACGTGGAGGTGAGCGGCTGGGTCATGGAGGTGGGGCAGGAAGTGGGCAAGTGACCACGTCTGGGGCCAGACACAGTCAGGCAGCTCCTCCTGCCTGCTTCTCCACATCCAGTCTGCCCCCGGCTAGAGCAGGGAAGGTGCCACTGAGGCCATAAGGTCATCACAGGCAGGCCTCTGTGGCAGCAGGCCACAGCCATGAGGAGGGCCTTCAGCACAGGCCACCTGGCTGCAGGAGGCCTGGTCCCTCCAGCGGAGGTCGCTCACCACATGAGCAGGTGGGTCCCAAGCCCTATGGTCCCATTGGCCCCTCTGCACACTGAGAGGTCAGCAGGGCCAGATCAGGCACGACACTGCCGGGAGTTAGGGATAGAAAGTAGGGATGGATGGAGACTGACTGGGAGGGCAGAGGGAGACAAAAGGACATAGCCCAGGACAGGAGCAAAACAGCAGCAAGCTGCTGACTCAGCCCAGCAGGGCAAAATGAACAGGATGAAAAGGAGCTTCCTGAAGCAACCAGGAGCAACACGTGTAGCTGGTAGGACAGAGGGACTGGAGGACAACAAGGGCAGTTCCCTCACAGCTATGTGTGCAGACTAGAGGACCAAGCTGGGCTAAGCAGCAATGAGCTGAATTCACATGGGCAGATGCAATTCACCTGAGCTGAGCTGGGGTGAGTGGAAAAGGGCAAAGCTGAACTGAGCAGAACAGGACTGGGCTGAGCTGGGCTGAGTTGGGCTAAGAAGGACCAAGCTGGACTGGGTTGAGCTCCACTGGGCTGAGCCTGATCAAGGTAGAGCTGAAGAGGACTGGGCTGAGCTGATCTGAGTTGAGCTGATTTGGGCTGAGTTGGACTAAGAAGGACCAAGCAGGACCAAGTTGGATTGGGTTGAGCTCCACTGGGCTGAGCATGATCAAAACAGCTGAACTGGACTAGGCTGAATTAGACAGATCAGGACAAATAGGGCTAAGCTACACTGGGCTGAGCAGAACCAAGCAGGGCTAAGCTGAGTTGAAGAGACCATAGCTAAGGTGGGCTGAGCAGGGCAAGCAAGGCTGACCTGGGCTGAGCAGGACTAGCAGGGTTGAGCTGAGCTGGATGAGCAGGGCTGAGTTGGGCTGGGCTGAGCAGAACAAGCAGGGCTGAGCTGGGCTGGGCTGAGCAGGACTAGCAGGGCTGAGCTGGGCTGGATGAGAAGGGCTGAGTTGGGCTGGGCTGAGCAGGACTAGCTGGG
>PVLA01020271.1:0-10563 GCA_004027455.1 Hydrochoerus hydrochaeris
CAGGCCCTCTCTATCCTCCATGAGATGACCAGGCAGACCTTCATGCTCTTCACTTCACAGGACTCATCTGCTGCCTGGAACCAGAGTCTCCTTGACACCTTCTGCACTGGCCTCCATCAGCAGCTGAATGACCTGCAGGCCTGCCTGACCCAGGAGGTGGGACTGGAACAGCCTCTCCTGATGCATGAGGACTCCAGACTGGCTGTGAGGAAATACTTCCACAGGATCACTGCCTACCTGAAGGAGAAGAGCTACAGCCCTTGTGCCTGGGAGGTGGTCAGAGCAGAAATTGCCAGACCCTTCTCTTTATCAGAAAAACTGGCAAGAGAGATGCAGGACTAAGTAATGAGTCCAGGTTTAACACGGAGATGGTTCTCATCAAATGTATCACACTTTCACAGTTGTGCCATTTGAAGACTCTCATTTAGGCTCTAATCATAACATGCTTTATTTGTCCAAAGTTCTCAGGAGTACTAGGCAACACTCTGTTCACCTGTACCTGGAGATGTTCTTCCAAATGACCTGGCAAAGATGAAAGCATCTATTTATCTCCTTTAATATTTATTTATTTACTTATTTATTTATGATACTAATTACCTCTGTACACATAACATCATGCACACTGTTAATTTAATAAAACATGTGATCTTGTTTATGTACTCCTCTTGTTATTCTTTTTCCATAAATTGTAACATAGGAAAACATCATCTGCATGTTTATTCTTTAAGTGGTATTTCAAGTCTTAGTGTCACAATTTATCAAAGCATGGAAGATAGTCCTAATTACTCATTGCTATATAACTCAAAGTTTAAGGAAAATCTATCCTCTGGGCTGCTATTTAAGCTCTCCCAATATGGGTGAAAATGAGGCCACCTCAAACTTTGCAGAGACTAAGAGATGTTGTATTATATACACCAATGAGTCACAAAGCACAAGAAATATTATTCATGGAGGTGGTGCAGCTAAGTAATCTGTTTCTTTGCATGTTGTTTAAGATAGGGTCTCAGTCTGCATATCAGGTATACTTTGGACTCTCTACCCAACCCAGGCTGGCCTTGATCTCACAGCAGCCATCCTCCCACCTCACATTCCTAAGCACACATATTCCTGGGATTCTTTTAAAAGCATTCAGTACATCTTCTTTGTAGAGTTTCAATATCTGTTTTTGTACAGTGTACATTTTTATATAGTTCTGTAATTTCTGCTCATACTGTGCCATAGTACAATACTGTGATTTTATGTCATTACACAGTAGACTATGGGATGTAAGACTGATGCAATAAAAGGAAAGTCATCACATTAGAGTTTCTTTTGACCATTTCTTTCTTCTAGATATTTCAGTTCACACATTACATAGATACAATTCCTCATGTTGCAACCAATTCATTTAAGGACCTAGTTGAAACTATGAAACATGGTCTTTAAGTGAGGATTTTCTGTACTGGGACTACAAATGTGCACTACAATGACCAGTTCTAACTAATGCTAAATTCTGATCATGACAGTGTAAAAGCAATATATGAACAAAAGGATATGGACAGAGTCTGCATACATTCACAGCAATTGAGAAAGAGCCTTTCCAGGAGGACATATATCAGTACATGCATATTGGAAGGTCTCAATTTCTAATAGGAAACTCCACTGTGAATTTTTTTAAATCCTAGTTCACTGAAAAGGATGCAGTGGTGGACTAATTCTTTTCCTTCCCTTGTAGCCCATGCATTCTTCACTGTTTATGTATATTTAAAAATTAAGACTCTTCCAAAACATTAGTTCATAAAAAAAAGTTGTGAAAGTAACAAACTAGAGTTCTGCACCATGAATAGGGTGGTTAAAGAAACACACAGAATCCCTACTCTATATCTCCTGTGATTGTTCATCACAATGAGGGTGATGATGGATCTTTACTAAATGAAACAAAAAGCTCATTTCTTATCTTAGAAAGGAGAATCCAAGGAAGCCCACTAAAGGGCCATCATGAGCCACACTTGCTGTGACTCCATAGGAAGCAAGAACTTCCAGCCATCAAATCTCTGGGGCAGCATCTCAATGGCCTTACAGCCTGTGACAGAGGGGTGTTGCCTCTGCACAGGGCCTTTGCTCAGGTGGGCTGAGTTGATTCTGGCCTGGAAGAAAAGCTGAGTGTCATTCTGTGGTTCATTTCTCTTTGAGGTCAGAGGCAACTACACTAGTGTCTCAGCAAGGAATGGATTTTTATTTCACATTGGCTGTATGTTTGCCAAAACAAAGTGACATCTTTAAAGCTTCAGCAACATAGAAATCAGACAAGTCACATTTAGAAAAATGATCTATTTTTAGTCCATGTGTGTCACACACAATTACAAAAGTAAATGTGCATACATTTTCCTAAAAATAAATCAAAATCAAAAGCAGTATTCCATTGAGTATAACTCCTACATTGTCATTATCCACTCCACTTACCTGTTGGTGGACATATAAGCCACTACCAAGACTGAGCTGTTGTGAACTGTGCTACTGTAAACATGGGTATTCTGGGTCCACTGGAATTTCTATTTCAAATTTTTTCAGGAAACCCTGAAATGGTTTCTGTGGTATACTACTTTACATTAGTATCAACTGTGTAGAAGTGTTCCCTTTTCCACACAACCTCATCAGCATTTCATATTACTTGATTTCTTGAAGAGAGCGATTCTCTATGGAGAAAGATGGAATCTCAGAATTGGTTTAATTTGAATTTCTTAAAGACCAGTGTTGACCATCTTTTAGGTATATTTATTACTTCATGTAGTTCTTCTTCTTGGAGAAGTCCCATTGTGGTTTTTGTTTGTTTGTTTGTTTTGTCTTTTATTTGGAGAGGTCTCACTTTGTGAGTCCTTTACATATCTTCCACATTAGTCCTTCCTGAGTTGTAGCTGGCAATATGTTCTTTATCCAGCCAGTTGTTTCATTATTTTTCTTGAATTTAATTTGCTTAGTTGCAAAGAGAAAATTACAGTGAACCCCATGTGAGTGTTTTCAAGGATGTAGACTACAGACAAAAAATCAGTTCTATCCATGCTTAATTAGTTCAGATGTATTCTCATATGATGCTTAGGTTAAAAAAACTTGAAAAGGAATTGTACCTGGGTGACTTGTGGGTAGGAGACTACCTTACATTTGTGCAGTATGAATACTAATGTTATTTTTAATATGAAAAATAACCAATTTATATTGGCCCTCATTTTATGAAAAGAATTCTGTCCCAAAGTCTAAATCCACAATTTACATGCTGGATATATTTGACTTTTTTCAGTTCCCAGGATCACGAATATGGCTGAGGATGGAGAGGTCTTTGAACACAGTATAAAATTAAAGTTCTGTCCTTAACACAAGAACAAATAAGGAAAGCATGATCTTGTGGCTTCCAGAATGACCATGAGTAACATGGATGACAAAAGGGAAGAATGAGTCTTTCATTGCTAAAGAGGTTCTTATGTCTCAGACACTGCTAAGCCTAATACTCTGGAGGATTGATGTGGGAGAACTTTGAAATCAAGTGCAGTGCAGGTAACTTAGCAATTTAGAGAGGCCTACTCTCCAAACAAAAAACTAACCTAAGGCCTGAAGATGTAGCTCAGTGAAAGGACCCTGTGTTCAATCTCCAGAACAAACAAACAAAAAGGAAATATTAACTAACCTCCTTAACTGATAGGGTACCAACTAAGATACACTTATCAAGTGACATAATTTTTCTATTCAAGGAATCACATAAATTTCTGAAGAGGTATTCTGAAAAAGAAATTAGCCAGTTATTAAAGGTTACAACTCTCAACAACAACAACAAAAAAAACCTATCAATTCTATTAAGTGATATATAAAGGTTACAACTCTGGCATCTATGAATGAAGAAGAATGAAAATTTTTCAAGGAAATGATTGGACCAGGCCCTCCAAATCCATTGGTGTTTCACTGTGATGTGGTACTCTACATATTTTATGTCAAATATTGAAAATCAATAGAAATGGAGCCTACAATCCCATGTGAATGGATGTAAATAAAACAATGAAAAGAGTGTTCACCATTTCTTAGCATGTAAGGAGATTTCACAGCTTCGAAGTGTGATGCTGAAGTCATCCGTGTCATAAAGAACCATATAAGAGTTCAACACACAAAAGCTCCATTTAGATGCTCATTTTAGCAAAATCATTTTCCATCACAGTAAAAATACTCTTTTACTCCTAATCCCTAGTCTCGTCTCTGTCATAATATTGCCCATCCTGGAACCAAAGGCTAAAAGTATATCATATAATCCAGACAGCACTGAAACCTACCAGCCTACAAATAAGGAGCACTGACCAGCTGACTGGGCAGCTTCCCAGAACATTTGTCATCTGAGTCACCCACTCACATTAGTTCCCAAAAAAGGCTTCCATTTTCACATCACTCATCCATTCAGTGATGCTTTCCAGATGTGAGGACCCTCAGGTCTTTGATTTCGTTCATATTTGGTTCATATCATGAGACATGTAATCTAAAGGCACAAAGAGTTTAAAAATGAACTCAAAATTATGAAGATACAGTCTGAAGAAGACAAAAGTAGGTAAGAAGCTATATACATTTAGTAGACTAGGTTAGACCTTAAGTATATGTCTCCATTAAGCAGAACTTTTCAGTGAAGGAGAGTCATGAGAGTTGAAGGGAAACAATCTGGCATTCCACAGGCAGAAGGCTGATTACTAGAAAACACAGATCAGTCTAGAGGCGGTTCTTGTTTTCATGGCAAAAAATATCCACAGAGAGCACATAAGAGCTGGGAACTCACAGCTGTATTTTGTCTTTGAGGAATGGTAGAGTCAACAGTGGCTCCAAAGTTCATGAATTTCTTATGCTTTCACGGATCCTGTTCTAATTGGTAATAAGAGTTGAATCTCTTGCTGTCTTCTCTATTCACTAATGTTTCTGCTGGTTTAAACAGTCTCTGTGCACAGGGCAGGTTTTTCACAGATATCAAAAGTGAGAGTAGTATTCAAGAAGTTCCATGATGACTGATTTTCTAAGTACTAAGAGCAGTATTTGACTTGCAAGAAGTACTTACAAAATTTAATGATTTATTCTTTTTACTAATATTACCTATTTAACTAAAATGAACTAAGTGAATGTTAAGTGTCCTTTGAAATAATCACTTTATTTGCTTCTTTCCTGGCATGACAATAGGAACATTAATCTTCTGATTTTAATAATCTTCTAAGTGAAACCTTGATGGAACACTGCACATCATCCAGAGAGATTGCTGTGCTCTGAGAAATTTCTGTTTCTGTGTATAAAATTATGAACTGGTTAATGTGTCTTCCTTGGGTCTGTGGGATGATAGATTGCAGCAAACATGAAGAATACTTCTGAACCTATTAATAATCACTTATCTTTGAGCCAGGTGTCCATGCTACCTGTGCTTTCACACTAAAGCTTATTCTCCATCTTTCCAGGCACAAGACAAAATTATATTTGTCCTTCATTTCCTCAGCAACACATATTCCTTTACCACTTACATTATTAGTTTCATCTTGGCACACACTTTTGTTTTCTATTCATCCACAGTCACTGTGATACAAAAAGAAACAAGTTTTGCTTTCTATGAAAAAGTAAATGTGACTAGATATGTTTTATTGTATGATACACAGGATAATCATACAGCCCACCTGCTTTTATGCATTACATCATTCAGTTATTTCAATCCTAATGCAAGTTTTGAAAAATTGATCTGATCCAAATCAATGATAGATAAAGGTATGATGATATATTGTCTTTGGGGATGATCTAGCTCCCATGTGTGGCAAAATTAATTAGTGAGAAAATGAGTGATCTGAGGTATTACAATGACTTGTAGCCTTACAAACACAACTCCAATTTAATATGTTTCCTTAGAATGTACTTTGAGTATCCTTGTACCTAATGTGAAAGACATACCCATTGAATCATGAAAAATAAACAAAGTACATGAAATATACATGCTGATATCCTGATGAAAACAGATAACTGATATTGGAAGATTTTTTTGCACTGTGTGTACCTGATCTCTCTTCCAAATCCATTGGGAAGCTACTGGTTATCTTGCATGTGTACCTTCTATTTGCTCCTCAGTGGTTCTAAATCTGCTAGGGGTATTAGTCTATGAATTTCTTTCTTAATGAAATGAATCTCTTAAATGCAACCTACCACTAACTGGTGGTTTTTGATCCAATCCACCAACTGGAGTTTTTAAATTGAAGATGTGAGATAATCTTAGTTGACAGTCATCACTGAAAGCTTCTCAGTTATTCCAGTGATGACATACTATGTGATGCACCATCTTTATTTTCCCTTTTTTGTTTAACAGATTACCCTGTTTGACTGACTCTTTGGTTATGTTGGCTTCACTGTCTCTATCTAGGATATTCTGGAGTAGTGTTTGGAGTGCTGGCTTGGTGTTCATGTATCTCATATGGTTTTCCTTGTCATGGAACGTCCTCATGTCTCCGTCAATTTTGAAAGGCAAATCTGCAGGATATATTAGTATGAGTTGCAAAATGTGTTATTTTAAGGTTGAGGACACTTCACTCCACCCTCCCCTGAAACATAAAGCTTGTTTTCACCAATTTTCCATAATCCTAAAGGATTTACTTTACAAATTCATTATTTTCCTTTTCTGATAGGTTGTACTGTCTTTTTGTTGGATATAGGGTATTTTGAATGATTTAGAAGCTCTTTTTTTTTCATTGTATTTATTTGACATTCCATAAGACCCACTTACCAGTAATGTATGCTTTCCCATACTTGCAAAGATTACTGCTATGCTTTCTGTAAAAAGATTTTTTAAATCCAACTTCTAATTTCTAATTCTAATCAGTCATAGGTGAGTCTTCTTAACATCATATAGTAGAGTGATAAGTTTGTTGTTGATATGAGTATCTGGAACCTAACTGTGATCCTCAATCTCTGAAACAAGTGTATGGCAAAGGTATAAATGAGACAAGTACTATGACTTTAGGGCACCAGGAAGATCAAAGCCCTCTAGCAGAGTTCAAGACTGGGGGATGAGACAAAGGGCTTCTCTAGCTGACCCATATTTATCAAGTTTTCAAAAAGAGGGAATACTGAGGAAAGCATGCAAAGTCATCAGGACCTTGAGAGACACTTCAAGGCTACCCCAAGTAGTAAATTATTTCAACCTAGGAAAACTGTATTATCTCCATGATGACATTTTATGGTGGGAATGAGAGAGCAGGAGTGAGATGCCTGCATCTGCAGTCTCTACCTACTTAATTTGAGTTGGATTCAAGTGTCATCAGCTGTGTCCTTATCTTGCCCTGTGAGGTGTCTCTGGCATCACAGTCAACTACAAGTCTCAGCCAGGACAAGTGATTCACAGAGCTTCATTAACTATGAATCCCATCTCCAGGTAAGTGGCCTAGGAATAGGACAGACTAACAGATAAACATAGAAGCCAATTAGGTAACTTTAAATCCTGCTCAGAGCCACTTTGTACTGATCTCCATCATATGAGAATCCCTTGGTTCATTGCTGTTTTTCAATGATTTGTTCTTGGCTTTATTTGTTTAGTGTGATTTTTCTTCACATCAAAGTATTCAATTGAATTGAGTTAGACTGTGTCATCTGGGTTGTAAGGAAAAAAATTCTATGGCCTGTAAGGAACATATACAGCTTCAAGTATATATTACTCATAAATATTAAACTTTTTTTAAAAATTTCACCCTTTACCAATATCTTTACATATTGTATTCTACTGCTATCTATGGCTTACTTGAGACATGGAGGGTGGGGGAATGGACAGTGGACAGGAAAAAGGAAAACAAGTGCATTATTTGAAAGAAAAGGAGTTAAGACATGTCAATAGGTTCAAATATAAAGCTGGACACTGTTGGAATTATTTTTATACCTCAGGTATGGGCTAGCATTGATGGGGTTTCAGAGAGTATGTAGGCAGATGAAGGTATTCAGATGGATGGAAATATATTCAGAAATGGATAGATTCTGTCAGACTTTTGAACCTGTACACATATTTCTAGGCAGTATTGTTTGTTTCCTCTGTGCCCAATTTTCTCCAGAATTATCCTTACATGCACTTGAATGGTACAACGTTAGTTATATTAGCATTAGTTCTTGTTCTCTAATGCAGATATGTAAGTCCCAGTAACATAAATGCCATAACATAGATGAAGAGGAGGAGAGCAAGGTAAGTGAGATAATGAGAAAGAGAGGAGAACAAATGATAAGGAGCATAAAGAGTCAAAAACAAGAGAGAATAAACACTGACAGGGAGCTAGGCAAAGGGGAAAATCTTCAACTTGAACTATACTACCACACAATACCAATAAAGAGCAATAACCAAGAAAATACAAAAAAGGAGGGGGGACAAAAGAAACAACTAAGATGAAGCAGATCCAACTAAGAAACAAGAATGCAATAATCACAACAACCAAAATAAAAGAACTAAACATGAAAACCTCCATACAGACATTAGAGATTTCATCCAGAGCTTCCTCTATGCTGATGTCACCAGCTGATTGTGAGCAGCCAAGAGCTTTTCCAATGTGGGCAAGATGATTGCCTGACCAAAGCCATGAGGGTTTTAGAGCCCTGTGAACATGTGTCCCGCTTGCAAGGACATGGTCTATGGATCCTGTTATCTTAATTGACTGGAGGTGGAGGCACTAAATTATACACATCTCTATATGTTCCTTCCAAGACTTTTCCTTCCCAAATATATGCCTGAAAAGTCATCAACAAGGGCACTGCTCACCATCTCTGCTGAGAGGGGTCTGTTTCAGTCCTCCCACAGAATCTAGTGCTTTTCCAGGGCTAGGCTGAGGGCCCTACTTTGCCAGAGCAGGGCAATGAGATGGCCCTCACACCACCTTAGGCCTGCCTAGTGTTTGGATAAATCACGGGAGGGTGCCCAATCTGCTATTGTTATGCAGAGTCACTTTCTCAATTGAGTGCCAGTGACTTTTCTCACAGATCTGCAGGCTTCACTGTGCTCTGTGTATTTCTTGCAGGACAGGTTTGCCCTTCTTAACAATGAGCAAGTGCTGGGGACTCCACCTGGGAGCCTGCCAGCAGCCATAGCTAAAGTGATGAATAATCCATGTACTGAATTCCACTTTTACGTGAGAGAAATGAGAGACCTGAGCTGTTGTTCTCGATGCATTATTGGGGCACAATTATAATGTAGGAACACATTTATGAGATGACTTACTTATAGATATTTCATGATCAATTAGAGGTCTTTGACCATGTTACTGTTCTGCTTTTTCCACTCAGTTCTATTAACCTAGATTATATCTACAGCCCAGCTGCATACCTCTGATGAGCACTGAGTCAGTTTTATTACTTATATCTCAAGGTCCCTCCCAGAATGTTCCTATATTATGGTAATGCCCTTAACTATGCTCATTCTCTAAAAGCCCTCTCCCCTTGTTTCCAGAGTGTTTCTATAGTATGATAAAAAATTTATTTGGTCCAAGACTAGTCTGTCTGTCAACATATGACTCAATATACATAAAAAATTATGTAAGGTTTAGTCACTTGCTTTATACCTCCCATTTCTAAATTCTCTATAAACCAAACTCTTCCAAAAGTCAGCTCTGTGGTTTTTGAGGAATTATACCTGCAACAGTCCACTGGCATGAAAATCCAACAGTCCGCTTAAGTAAGGATTAAACGCTGCCTTCTTGTCTCCTGGGTGAAAAGAGTCTTCCTTTAGGTTTCCTTTGGTTTGCTTTGGCTTGTGAATCTTCTGGAAACAGGGTAAGACTTCTCTCTCTCTAGTCCTACCACATGCTAGTGTTGATATGCCATTTTCGTAACACACAATTGTACTCCACCAGTTAGCAATGCTGAAGTGCTATTAGTTAATAGTAGGTGGATGACTGAGTGCAGGACAATTTGTTTTGCCCTGCTCTACTTCTGAAAATTTAATACAAATGTTTAATATTTCTCAATACAATCTACATATTATATACATTCTCAGTTTAAATGCCACTATCCAGTTGTACAATGGAAAAAGTCATCCCAAAATTCCAGTAAGATTGAAAGGATCTCTGGATAGGAGAAACAATCTGGAAAAATAAAAACAAACACAGGGCAATTTATTCTTCTTAATTTCAAAGCATACTACAAAACATAGTAATAAAAACACTGCAATACTTGCAAAAAGGTACATGTAGTAATATAACGGAATTCATGCTCCATACATAAGACCCTGCATCCATGGTCATTTGATTTCAAAGATGCATCTAATCTAAGATGTTAAAAAAAAAATCCCTCAACAAACACAGCTGAGATATTTGGATATTCACATGCAAATTAATGAAGCTAGACCAAAGCTCACATCTCACAAAAATATTCAAAATAAAGTAAAAACTCAACCTGTAGAGGAGAGAAAATATGTATAAATCATAGACCTCAGAAGGGTCTAGTATCCAAAACATTTAAAAAACTGGTAAAACTCAATAACCACCAGAAAGGCATTTTTCCAAAGAAGATACACAAATGGACACAGGACAGCAAGCACTTGATAATCTGACTGACATCTTTAGTTACTGG
>PVLA01020272.1:0-10566 GCA_004027455.1 Hydrochoerus hydrochaeris
TCAACCAGGGGAGGCAGGCCTGCTGAAGGGGGAGAAAAATGGTGCTGCACTGTGAAGTGAATAGCACCTCACCAGGGCAGGTCCAGAAAAGTTTGGGATGGCAGACTTTTCAGCACAAACTCTCAAGGCAAGTCAACCTTGGAGTGAGGGATTTGAAGCCCTGAAAGAAAACAACTTTCAACCTAGACTGATGTACCCAGCAAAACTTTCATTCAAATTTAATGGAGAAACGTTATTTCCATGACAAAGAACAGCTGAAGAAATTTAATCCACCAAACCAACCCTAGAAAGAGTACTGAAAGTCATACTAGACAGAGATAAAAGTGACCAAAACTCCCAGAACAACAACAGAAAGAAACCACCAGGCAGGACAAGCAATTAAATAAGGGTGAAAAGCAGGAAGCAAACAACTGGAAAATAGCATGGCATGTCAAGTCAGTACATATCAGTGATATCCATTAATGTAAATGGCCTCAAATCACCTAACAAAAAAATTGACTGACAGAATGGATCAAGAAACATGATCCCAAAATATGCTGTATACAAGAAACACATCTGATCCAAAAGGAAACTCATAGATTAAAAGTCAAAGGATGGAAAACAGATTCCATGCAACAGGAACCCAGAAAAACACATGGTAAGTGTTCTACTTCCAGGCAATGTGAAATTCAAACCTAAAATGATTAAAAGAGATAAAGAAGGTCACTACACACATGTTAGTGGAAAAATTCAAGAGGAAGAACTAACAATTTTAAATATATATGCACCAAACACAGGAGGACCCAGCTATATAAGACAGATACTAATGGACATAAAACCAAATACACAAGAACAGAGTTATAACAGGGGATGTTAATAGCCTGTTGTCACAAAGAGATAGATCAACTAGACAAAAAGTCAGCAAAGAAATAACAGAACTGAATCATACCTGTGAGCATTTGGACTTAGTAGACATTTAAAGAATGTTCCACCCAACCACATCAGAATACACATTCTTCTAAGCTGTGCATGGGATATTCTCCAAAATAGACCATATATTACCCCATAAAACATTCTTAAGTAAATGCAAAGGTATTGAAATCATCCCATACATAATATCTGATGATAGCACACTGACATTGGAAATTAATGGCAAAACCTGCATAAATACATGGAAATTAAATAGCAACCTTTTGAACAACCAGTGGGCTACAGATGAAATTAAATAAGAAATGAAGCAATACCTATAATTCAATGAAAATACAGAAACAATATACTGTAATCTGTAGGATGCAATAAAAGCAGTCTTAAGAGGGAAATGTATAGCAATAAACTGTCATATCAAGAAAACAAAATGAGCACAAATAAACAACCTAATGCTCCCATCTCAAGCTTCTAGAAAAAGAAGAGCAAGCTAAACGCAAAGCTCATAGAAGAGAGGAAATCATAAAGATTAGAGCAGAAATCAATGCAATTGAAACAAAAAAATACAAAGAATTAATGAATCAAAAAGCTGTTTTTTCAAGGGAATAAACAAAATTGACAAACACCTAGCTAACCTTATCAAGAAAAAGAAAAAAGCCCAATTCATGAAATAAGGACTGAAAAGAGGGAAATTATTACAGATCCCATGGAAATTCAAAAGATCATGAATACCTACTTTGAAAATCTTTACTCACATAAAGTGAAAAACACAGAGGAAATGAACAGATTCCTAGAAACATATGAACTACCAAAGCTCAACCAAGAAGATACAGCAATTTTGAACAACACAATATCAGCTATTGAAATTGAAAACATAATTAAAAACTCACCAATAAAGAAAAGCCCTGATGGATTCACAGCTGAATTCTACAAGAAATTTAGAGAAGATTTGATGCCAATACTCCTTAAATTCTTCAATGAAATTGAGAAAAAAGCAATCCTCCCTAAATCATTCCTGGAGGCAAGTATTACTCTGATACCAAAACCAGAGAAAGATCCAAACAAAAAGGAGAACTGCAGGCCAATATCACTAATGAATATGGATGCCAAAATTCTCAATGAAATACTCATAAACAGAATGCAGCAAATCATCAAGATTATACATCATGACCAAGTGAGGTTCATTTCAGGAATGCAGGGATGGTTTAACATATGCAAATCAGTAAATGTGATACACCACATCAACAGTGCCAAAAACAAAAACCACATGGTCATCTCAACAGATGCAGAAAATCTTTCGATAAAGTCCAACATGTGTTCATGATAAAAAAAACTCTTCAGAAACTCAGAATACATGGTGTCTACCTCAACCTTATAAAGGCCATCTATGACAAACCAACAGCCAACATTGTACCAAATGGACAAAAACTGAAAGATTTCACTTTAAAATCAGAAACAAGGCAAGGATATCCACTATCACCAGTGCTTTTCAATATAGTTCTGGAAACACTAGCCAGGGCAATCAGACAAGAGAGAGAAATAAAAACATAAAGATAGGAAAGGAAGAAGTTAAACTATCACTATTTGCAGATGACATGATACTGTATATAGAAGACCCAAAAAACTCCATTAAAAGACTACTAGATATAATAAACAAGTTCATCAGGGTATCTGGATACAAAGTCAATGCTCAGAAATCTATACATTCCTGTACACAAACAAAAACTCACTGAGAGAGAAATTATGGAAATATTGCCTTTCACAATAGCATCTAAAAAATGAAATACTTAGGAATCAACCTAACTAAAAATGTAAAAACCTATGTGCTGAAAATTATACTATGCTGAAAAATGAGATTGAAGAGGATACTAGAAAATGGAAGGATATTCCCTGCTCTCGGCTAGGAAGAACCAACATTGTGAAAATGGCCATGATTCCAAAACTGTTATACAGATTTAATGCAAACCCAATCAAAATACCATTGACATACCTCACAGATCTAGAGAAAACACTCCTAAAATTCATTTGAAAACAAAAGAAACCTAGAATAGCAAAGGCAATTCTGGGCAACAAAGGCAAGGCAGGAGGCATCTCATTTGTTGACTTGAAACAGTACTATAAAGTCACAGTTATAAAATCAGCATGTTACTGACAAAGAAATAGACCTGAGGATCAATGGAACAGATTAGAAGATGCAAGTACAACTACAAAGAAACTCAGCAACCTGATATTTGGCAAAGGGACTAAATATGCCCTGTGGAAGAAGGACAGCCTCTTTAACAAATGGTGTTGGAAAAATTAGCTCTCCACATGCCAAAGACTGAAACTAGATCCATGCCTATCACCATGCACAAAACTAAAGTCTAAATGGATCAAAGACCTAAATATTAAAACAGAAACACTAAATCTACTGAAAGACAAGGTAGGCAGAAGTCTTGGAGAGATAGGGATAGGCAGAGAATTCATGAACAAAATGCAGACTGCACAGGAAACACTTCAAAGAATCAATGACTGCTATCTCTTACTATTGAAAAGTTTCTGCACCTCAAAAGAAATCACCAACAGAGTGAAAAGAAAACCCACAGAGTGGGAAAGAATTTTAGCCAGCAACCCCTCAGACAAAGGACTTATACCCAGAACATAGAAAGAATTGAAAAACATCAAGTCCCCCAAATTCAAAGACCCTCTCAAAAAATGGGCATCTGAGATGAACACAGTTCTCAGAGGAAGATATAAAAATGGCAAATAAATATATGAAGAAATGTTCACCATCACTGGTCATTCAAGAAATGCAAATTAAAACAGCATTGAGATTTCATCTCACCCTGGGAAGAATGGCTGCCATCAAGAAAATAACTGATAACAAATGTTGGCGAGGCTGCAGGGAAAAAGAAACACTGCTCCACTGTTGGTGGGAGAGCAGACTGGTGCAACCACTGTGGAAATCCGTATGGAGAATTCCCAGAAGACTATGATTGGAGGCTCCATTCAATCCAGCTATTCCTCTTCTGGGTATTTCCCCAGAAGAACTGAAAATTCATATCACAGTGATATTTGTGTTCCCATGTTCATACCAGCACAATTTGTAATAGCTAAATCTTGGAAACAACCAAGATGCCCATCAACCACATAGTGTATGAAAAAGTTTTGGTATTTTTATACAATGGAATATTACTCAGCTATAAAAAGGATGATCTTGAGGCCTTCGTAGGTAAATGGAGACAACTTGAGACAATCCTTATTAGTGAAATAAATAAGAATCATATTTATAAATATCACATTGTGTCTCTATTGTAAAAAGTAATAAGAAAGGTAGGAGTAATAAAACTCAAAATGTGTAATTGATGTTGTAAAAAAGAGAGGAAAATAAGTGCTCTAAAGGATATAACTGCATGTGTATTTAAGCATGTAATATAGATGACCATGTTACTAAATTTTTGTTAGATTGTTGAGCAGAACTGTTTGCGATCCTACTGTTGGAATGTCTACTATATTCTTTAATTTCATAATTTGAACAACTATATCCAAGATGACAATATGTAATTTATCAACTAGTGATTTCTTAGTGGTTTTTTTTTTTTGGTTTTTTGTTTTTCTTTTTTTCTATCTTTTGTTCTTTTAGAATTCTGTATTGTTGCTAACCTTTTGTCTGTTTTGCTTTTTTTCTCTCCTTAAATAAAATTTTTTAAATATGTAATTGCTACTGTAAAAAGAGAGGAAATAGAAAGTGCTATAAAAGATATAACTGTATGTATATTTAAGAGTGTAGTATTGATAACCATATTTCTAACTTATTGTTGGATTGATGAACAGATCTGTTTTCAGTCTCACTGTTTGAATATCCACTTTGTATGCTTTAATTTTGTAACTTGAGCAACTATTTCTAAAAAGGCAATACGTAATTTATCAACTAGTGATTTCTTACTGTTTACCTTTTTTTTTTGAAATTATGTATTATTTAAACCCTTTCTGGTTTTTTCTCTTTAAATAAAAAAAGATCAAATCTAGAAGGACTAATATGAAGTTCTGGAACTTCATATCTGACATGCAGAGCACTTAATGGTGACTCTCAAGGTCCAGAGACCATGGAAGAACCATTCCCATGGCCATGCTGGTAGTGGGCCACATAGCCCTTTATTGAGATGGCTCTATTCTTGCATTTAATTCATCTATGATGCCCATTCCAGATTTCTGTCATCTCCAACTTCCTGGGATCTCCATTGAATCATTTCATTCCCTCACCTTATGCACTACCCTGTCAGGGACTCCTTTTCAGCCTTCCAAGATCTTCCTTTGAAATTTGGATAGAAGACTTCCTGACCCACAGCTTTTGCATTTTGCATGTCAGTAAAAGAAGAGTCACACACAGTGAGTGATAAGATTTGTTGCCAGCTGGAAGAGTAGCCAGGTTCCTTTAGACCTTGGGAACCACAGCTTCTGAGTATCTGGACACCTGAACACAGTGAAACAAATCCCAGAAAACTAATTCTGTAAATGATCCTTCTCTAGCAACATTCCAGGGACTGCTTCTCAGATGAACGATCTTCACTTTGCACCCTGGAGCCTCCAAAGAAGTGTATGTTTTTGATTCCTGAGATGTCCTCAAGTCATCAACTTTCTGATCCCAGTCTAAAGTTTTAATGGTGCTGCTACCCTAAGTAGCCACACTGATTTGGGACCCCAACTTTACATATGGTTCCTTTTGTGCCAAAATTAAAATGTTTCTAATTGTTTCTAGCTTTTTTCCCTCAGAGACAGGGTCTCACTATATAGCTCATGCTAGCCTTCAAATCACTATGGAACTTGGACTGACCTTGAAATTGTGGTGATCCTCATCCCTCAGCTTTTCAATGAATAGAGGTGTGTGCGAACATGCTTGGCTCTGCTCTGTCTGTTTTCCCTGAATCTTATCATAAATCTAATTGAAAAGAGGCAGCAGCTTCTGTGGCAGAGGCTGGAAGCTGGCCTGTCTTGAAATTTATATGGCCAGATTTATTAGTTCATCATCATTCATTTCATTATCCTGAAAACATCAGGACAAGGGCACAATGGACACAAATTTTCTGCCAGAGTAACACATACAGTTTCCAGCCCAAATACCAATGGAAATCTGAAAATCAACTGAAATCTTCTAAGGTTGGCTTTTGCTGTACACACTCCAATCAGCATTTTGGTCTTTTAAAGGGTGACCAGGATCACTCAGTGGGCCCCATGTATGGGCATTATAAGTCTTTTCCACCCCCATCTCCAAACCTTTCCAAACTGCTCTAGAAAATTACTTTCAAAAGTTTCTAAACCACCTGTTAAGGTATAGTTACAGCAACAATAGACCTTGCATTGGTAAAATCTATCATTTGAAGCTTTTTCAGTTAGCTCATGTCCTGGTTCCCCATTCAACTTGAGGGTCAGCAGAAAAATACTGGGTGTTCCCTTAGTTTAGTTACTTTAGTAGCTGTGGTTTCAAACCTCAGTTGTTGAACATCCAGGACAATAGTGTAAATATATAATATGACCAAGGAACTGATTGACTTAGAGGTACAATTTCTGTACTATATAAACACACAAAAATGAGAAAAATTTATGGAGTAAACCTGAAAAAAATGCAAAACACTACTGTGATCAATTGTCTTATTTCTCAGAGGCAGAGCAGTGGAGAAGAGATGGAAGAGTGAGTCTATGCATGACACAAGAACAAATTTCTACCCATGTCAAGGACAGAAAGAGAATCAACACAAAAAGCTTTCCTAGGGTGGTCTCTAATGGGTCCTTAGTAAAAATTACCTGTAAACAGAAATTTATGACTGACTGAAGAAAGTGAGACATTATAGTAATCATCATTAATTTCTTGTTATCTGCTTTTGAAGTCCTGTAATACATTCATTCCTTTGTTTTGATTGGTTTGACTGTGTTTGCTATTATTTGATTTCATTATGTGTGAAGAGATTGACAGTTATTTTGAAGAAAAGATATGATCATAGCAATTGTTGATTTCCTATTGTGGTGTTTTGAAGTCCCATAATGCTTTCATTTTTTAGTTTTGATTAGATTTACACTCTATGGTTTGGCTGTATTTTGTCTGTTACATTGAGGACAACTACTTCAAAGAAAACAGGAGAATTTGTGGTATCCACTGTTGATTTCCTGTTTTCTTCTTATCAAATCCAATACTGCTTGCAATGTTTTGTTGTGATTTGTTTTGTTCCATTTTATATTTTTTGTTTTGTTTTACTTTAGTATCTTCAATATGAAAAAAATTTTTTAAATGTATTGCTGTTGGGGACTGCAAATTCATAATAGCTAATTTTGTATACTTCCTGAAAGAATAAGAGGTTAGGGGTAATCAGGACCATCCATTTGAGATTTCATACTAAAGTTTTAGGGATGAGCCATCCTCTACCACTTACTAAGATTGAAACTAAGATCACTATGTTTAGGAAAACACTGCAGGGCAAAATCCTTCTTAGCATGATATCATCTCCATCCTCTTGAGACATCCCAAGATTACACTTGCCCTTTGAGTCACAGATCTCTGAGTCTTGTACCTAATTTGAGTCTTGCACTAGCTCCACATATCACTGAAACAGCCAGGAAATGATTGGCTGTCTTAGAGTATACTGCTTTTGGTCCATCTAGAAGCATCAACTTCCCAGTCACTCATCATGTATTACTAAATTTGTTTCTGTTTCTCATATTATCCTCTTGCCATATCATTAACACAGGTAGTCATGGTTCTTAGCCAGGTCCCAAATACATTGCCAAATGGAAAATTAGATTAATAATCAAAGAACCTGAATGAGATTCTCTCTGGCTTGTCACATGAGAAGCTTATGCCCAGATGGTAGATCTGTCAAAACTTCATGTGTGCCTTCATAGGTGAGCATGCAATCTGATTGCCTTCAAACTCAGGGATTGGGGTTATGTAGTCTACATAATGGAATGCCTACCTTTGCTTCTCTTATAGATGAGCCTGTCTTTTGTGGGCATTAAGGAGCTTCCCACTGGAAAAGAAAATAGAGTTTCAGACTTGTAGAGACAGCCACACTAGCATTTCCTGACCCACCACAAAGTATCACCTACAAAACCTGTCCCATAGCCTCTGGATGAATCCTCAGACACACTTATGTAAGCTGCAAAAATAACTAAAATTTTTGAAGGCCATTTTATAAAACTTTCTCAAATAGAACAAGTCATCTCAATACCACCCAAAATGTCAAGAATGAAATACAATGAAATCCAGTAGTTAGGGCTGAGGATTTAGCTCAGTGGCATAAGTGCCTGCCTTGCAAGCACAAGGTCGTGAGTTCGATCCCCAGTACCCCCCAAAAAATCCAGTAGTTCGTATAAAAATAAATCTAAAAGCAGCACATACAAAACAGCAATAAAAGGCTCTGCATGCAAAAATAAAAAATGTCTCATTAAACAAACCTACATATAAAAATGTCACAATCTTCCCTACTCTCAACTTTTGTGTAAATTTTTTTTAAAGGGAATAAAACCAAGCTAAAGGAAGCAGAATAAAGCCAATGAATACAAAACAGTATGACACAGAATTTCAAAACAAATTAATAGGAAATCAACAGTTGTTATCAATCAAGCAAAACAGAATAGAATAGAGCCAATACAAGCCAAACAATGAAAATAATACAGGATTTCAAAACAAGATAAATGTAAATTGAAAATGGCTTTAATAGCACATCTTATTATCTTTGTAATAGTTGCCCAGGCCATCAGATATAATAAAATAAAACAATACAAAACAGAATAAAATCCAAACAAATAATACAATGAAAATGTTACAGGACTTCAAAAGAAGATAATAGGGAATTAACAATGGCCACCACCATCTTCAGAAGTAGATCCCCCACAGATGCTATATTGGATATTTTTACCTTCTAAACAAATGTCCAGACTACCAGCTTTTGGCCAACAAAGTCAGTGAAACACTAAACATTACAAGCATTAAGTTTTATTTTACCTTAATCATTATCCTCTCTATTTGTGTTTCTCCAGGTCAGCCAGTCACTTACATGGAGCATAGGGATAAAGGCTAGTTTTCTCTGCTTGTCTCTAAGCCTGATTGCACAAAGGGACTGGTGTCTGGTTCTCCTCTAAGCATCCCAATCATGTTGTGAACTCAACAAGGGCTTGGCTTCCTGTTGACTTCTTGTTCTCCTCCCTGAGAGTGTGGGAATGGCAAGACTCACAGAAAAGGGCTGGAGTGTATTTCTCTACATGGCAGGTTGCCTACTCTTCACATTTAACGTTGCTGAAGCAACTAATAACAGGTGTAAGCAACCAGCAGACAATGAATGACATTATTTTTGGTAACTTTTTTATTTTGAAGGTAGTAGAAATACAACAGAACAAGACAGAACAAAGCCAATTGAGACAGTGTGCTGAAATTGGTACAGAACTTCACAGCAGGTTACCAGAATAACAGCAAAAAGTATCATAGTATATCTTGTTATTTTCACAATAGTTGTCTAGCCAATTGGTATTGCAAAATCAAACCAAAGACTGAATATTATAAAACCAATCAAAAGAGAATATTGAATAAAGTAAAACAATTAATCATAGTGAAAAAAAAGGTGAAAATAACATTTGCTTTCAAACAGAAAGAGATCCCCCATGTTTGCTATATTACATAGAGTCATCCTCCCAAGAGATGCTCAGACCTCTGTCCTCAGTTGCCAACCTGGGGGTGGAGGGCATGCTGGGATGCAGGCTCACAGGAGAGCCTGACAGGGTCTCCTCCTGGCTCTTGCCAGAGAGAGGTGCTTAGCAAGAGAGTGGGCAAATTGCTTCCTTGTCCAAATGATAATTATAATGTCCATCAACAAAAGGACCACCAGCCAGTACTGTCCTCCATATCTGCTACTCCTCTCAGCTGCTGGATATCTCTGCAGAGGCCTCCAGGTTTGCCAGCCATCACTCTCACCATGACCATGGACCACCAGGTTTGAACTGTTCTACTTGTGCAGTGAGTCATGTCCCAGGGAGAAAGCACACTGCCTACTACCTTCTTCTTCACTGTAGCTTTTCTTTTCACTCTGTGGGTTTCAGTTTGCACTTCAGAGTCTTTCCTCCATCTTGTCTTCTTCATGATATTATATCCCACTGTCTGGATGGAGACTCTCAGAGAGGTTGCATTGCTCTACCATATTCCTGGAAGTCTCCTGATCTTTCATGAACATTTTAGCTTTGAGGAAGAGCCAGAAGTCACACAGTGCCAGATGCCAGATCCTGTGAAGAAAATCAAATGACACTTTTTCATACCCAAAAAGAATCACAATCCAGAATGCAATCAGAATATTTTGGGCTACTATGCAATGAAACCAAACTCTTACCTCTTTCCAATTATCATGGCGGGACACAAAATGAGGTCAGTTAAATGTAACTTCCAACCTGTCAGATATCAAACAGGCCTAGTTTGTGTCTTTTAAAATCAAAGAATGAGAGCGCCGCATGCTGTGAGGTGAGTTACAGAACGCCAACGCAAACCAGAAAGGGTTTGGGACCATCCATCCCGGCGGTTGGGTGCCTGCCCAGCCCCCTTGGCTAACTGGACTGGGCTCCAGAGGTTTCGTGGGTTTGAGTGGACTGTGGCTAATAACCTTCATTCAGCAATGGGAACCAGACCACCAGAACAGGGAGCCAAGCTGG
>PVLA01020273.1:0-10567 GCA_004027455.1 Hydrochoerus hydrochaeris
AGAGGGAGGGGAGGGGAGGGGAGGGGAGGGGGGAGAGGGAGAGAGAACAAAAGGTCAGAAGCAAGAAGTTTCCATCTCAAGTACAGACATTAAAGTTTGTTTTGTGCAAATTTTAAGCAATGTGTAAAGTTTATATCCCAGGATACATTTACATCTCAGCAAAAATGTGCATCCCAGGATCTGTTCTGCCTGCTCACTATAGGAGTGGGACCAAGGCTTGGTGCCACAGGCTTTCTGCACCTGGAGTGTAATAGAACTGGTCCCTCTGCTGCCTGGGAGGGCTTACCTGCAGCACAGGGCTGTGATCAAAGTTGTAGGCACTGGGCCTGCCTTCCAGGGTTGAGAAAGCCACATTGCCCCCAGTGAGGGGAGAGATGTCACTGAATTCATCAGTGCACAAGGCCTGTTGCTCGTCCTCTCCGGTCCTGATGAAGCCACGGTTGGCCTTGGTATAGGTATTCTCGCAGGAGCCGCTGTAGTACTGGTAAGGTATCCAGGGTCCGTCCTCCCTAGTGCGCTTGTAAATAGCAAAGCTCTCTGGGCGGCTGGTATGGAACTTCAGGCGCACGTAGGTGATGTCAAATGCTTTTCCTAAAGGACAAACACATCACAGTTCAGGTGTCATGTGAATGAAGATCAGAAATTCTTCTATTCTTAGGAGTTTGACAAAGAGGTTACAAATCACCCTATGTGCACTACACTGAGAAGACCCCAAAATACAGGATATACTGTCTGTATTCAATAGGCTTATTCTAAATCAGGAAATAACACACATTTCCCCCTCAAAATGACAAGCTGCAATTGTGTTGAGACATTGGCTCCTAGAAACCTCTGCATGGATTGCTGAAATTTTGTTTAAAGTAAAAATTAGGAGTGTAAGTAGCATAATGATATGTTTCTTTAAAATGAATAAAAAGTTCAATTATTTTTAATGCTAGTGTTCCAGCAAAAGATTAAATATATAAAAATATTTGCTGATTTTTTAAATGAGCTGAGACTAGGGATCACAAGTTCAGGCCCAGCCCTGGGCAAGTGAGCAACATAGGAAGACTGTCAAAAAAATTAAAAAGGGCTGGAGATGTTCAGTGGAAAGGCTTGGGTTCAATCCCCAATACCAAGAGAGAGTGGGCGTCATTTAGTCACTTTAAAGACTTTAAAATCAGTGAAGGGGATTGAAAAAAAAATTAAGATATGTTATTCACATATGCCCACTCCCCATAAGGAATATAATCATTATGTACTGTACTACAAACACATACTAATAAAAAAAACTGTGACACTCGAGGCAGAAAGACTACCACCAGTTCTATTCTTTCATTTATTTACCAGGTGGAGACAAACTTTAGAAGGGGAGAAAGTCAAGTGTATTGGGAGATGGAGCAGAGAGTAGAAGAAAATTCTCCTTCAAGAACAACTAGAAATGGGAGAAGGAAAGAAAAGAGAGGAGAGGAGAGGAGAGGAGGCAGGCAGAAGGAGGTGTCTTTGTAAAGTGAATCCAGGAGAGGTGAACTCTGAGCGTGGCAGGGCAGGCAGAGGGAGGGCCAGGAGCCAAGTCACCAGGTCAGGCAACTCCGCATCATTCAGGTCTTGGAATCCAGATGGCACAGCTGCGATCAGCCTGCCTTCAGGTTGACAGAAGTAACGTGCAGCTGTTTTGAATCACAGTTCATCCACACACTGGACCTTTCTGTCTGACAATATGTATACATTGTAATCTGCTCAACATGCATTTGCAAGGTATAACAACATGCTCAAACCTATGCTATACACCCGGGGGCCAAAAGGGCTTGCTTGTCCTTACTGAGTTTATATCCCCCCCCCCATCAAATCAGCATCTCACGAAGAACCAACATGACCTTCTCCTACAACATCTACACAACAGGAACTCCTGCACTCCCACAAATGATGGGCGACAAGGGGCTGCTGTTGTGTGCTTGGGCCGCATTTTTCAACCCAGCTTTATCTACAATAAAACAGGTAAGATGAGTCAGATGTGACTGTAGTTCTCAACAGGTCCAGATATTAGAAGAGGTCTGATTAACTAGTTTAACTATGTACATAAAATACATTTGCACACATATGATCTTGAACACAAAGCTACATGGTATGATGGAAAGAACACAGGACTGGGCACAATGAGTTCTTCATTTTGTCATTTAAAAGTCATATGATTTCTATTCAGCAACAATGAGGGTGATAATCCTGGTTCCACCTACCTCGAAGAGTTATTAAAAGGTCAAACTAAGATCTGGCACACACTTTAACTATAAAACATTATGCAGGTAGAAAGCATTATTATAATAGAGCTTACTAATAAAATTCTTAGACTAGGGTTCTGAGTATGATCACACATAAAAACCTGACTATAAGAGGGATTATGTGGTGAAGGTACCTAAGAATGACATTATATAAATAGGGTGCAGTATAACACTTTGCCTGAACACAGATCACATAAATGCAATTTACACTTCTCTTGTTGAGAAGAATGTAATTTAGCCTGTATCTTTATTATGTCAAAATGTCAAGACATCACCTTTGAATGAGGGTGAGGTTAGTCCCATTATCTATGACATTCCAGACTTACTATCTAAGACATTCCTGAATGGTAAAAGAATTTTATTTTACTTAAGAGTAGGTGTCTTGGGATGGTCAAAACCAGAGTCAGTAATCTGGGGATTACAGATTACCTTTGCATTTCTTCTTTCTTACCTTCCTGACATCTCATTGTTCTTTAGCAACATGACCTACAGCAGACTGGGTCAAAAGAAATAAAGTAAAATGGACCAAGGGATTCTTTGTTCTAGATCAGTATCTGCACCACAATGCTGAGTTCTGAATTAATTGGGCATATGTAGCCACTTCTACTGTGACCACAGCCATAAAGCACCATAGGTGGCCACACATCCGTAAAGCAATTCTGGTAGCATTAAACTGAGACTGCCTCTCATACAGAAGTCAGCCGAGCCTTGCCAGCTCTGTGCCTCATTTTCAGAGCTCCCTTTCTCATTCAAACCTTTACCCAGTGTCAGAAGAGGAAAAGGAGCTCTGTGTAACCTGCACAGAGGTGGACACAGTAAGCATAGACAAGTACAGTTCTATGCGGTGATTCCATGACAGGAAAAGCACAGAGTGTCAGGGGAATTTGGAGGAAGGTCACCTAATTCAGATTTGGGAGGTCAAGAAATGTTTCCGAGAGGAAATGGCATCTAAGACCTGAGCAATGCTTACAATTGGTTAAGTAAACAGGGGCTGGCTATCAGGCAGATAATATACCATGTATGCACACTCACAGAACACAAGGAGCGAGCTCAGAGCAATAAGAAAGTTGTATGGTATAACTAGAACTAGACAGAGGTTGGACATTAAGTGACAAGCAAAGTGACTACAGACAGTGGCCAGTCACTGAAGGGTTTACACCAGGAAATGCAGGATCATACTGCATGATACAGCCACCTGAGGTAGGGGTAGAGAACAGACTGAAGGGGACAGGACTGAAGACAGAGAAGTAAAGTAGATTGGATGATAACCCAGATCAGATCATAGAGGCAAAACCAAAAATAGGAACACTGGAATGGAGAGAAATGAATGGAGTCCAGTGAGGTTTGGGAGGCCAACATCAATAGTAAGGTGGTTACTGATGGAGAAGAACTAAGACCACTCCTGACGGACTACTCTACTCATACCCATTAGCACTCTGTTCCCTGTCAACACTCCCTTTTCTCATTCCGTGAGATGGAAGGATTAAAAACAACCTTCCTTGGTTTAAAAATAAGATAGCCAGGTGTGGTGGTGCAGGACTATAATCTCAGCACTTGGAAAGCTAGGCAGGAGAATTACTGTAAGTTCAATGCCAGTCTGGGCTACACAGTGAGTTTAAGACCAGCCTAAATTGCATAATGAAACCCTGTCTAAGGTAGTACCATCCACTAAAACAGAAAATGGTCAATAAGCAGGGCTGGAGACAAGGGCAGAGAGCTAAAGAGGAGATGGTTTTTGGCTACAGTAGGTTTGAGTTGCCTGAAGGTCACCCAGACAAGAGGAAATGTCTGAAAGAGAACAGGATGTGAGTGACCTGAAGGTCCAAGAGACATCTGAGTTAGGTATATAGATTTGGGATTCATTAACATGTAGATGACACTGAAGATTTGGGTATGGCAAAGATCAATGAGGCAAGTGTATTGTGACAGAAGAGAGCAACACCCCAAGGAACACCAATATTTAAAGCACAGGTCAAGCTGCAATGACAAAGCAGACTGTGTACAAGTGACCAGGGAGAGTAGAAGTCAAGGGAAGAAAGTTTTAAGAAAAGAATAATCAACTGTAAGAGTCAAGCATGGAAGACAGTGACTAGGAAGTGCTCACTGACATGAAGCCAGTGAAGAGGTAACTGCTGCACTTGAAAGAGTAGCAGGTGCAGAGACTGAAGGCCCTAGAAACTGAGGACTAATGGCAGACAGATGCAGAGAGTGTGGTCAGCCTGCTGGGACCCCAGGCTGGAGGGCACAGCAAGATAAGACGGTGCTATGGGAAGAACACAGGGCCAAGGAATGACTCTTCCTCTTTCCCTGCCTTTTTTTGTTTTCTTAGGTAGGAGAAATGAGTGTGTACTTAGTTAATGCTTGTGTGCTCAAGTCTGCAGAATGGAAAAGGCTAAAAATACAGGCTAGGAAACAAGAACAAGATTCAGTGCTCAGTAAGAGATTGGCTCCTGAAGGACAAAATCCACTTCGTACTTTCTGCTTGGGTGCAAATGCAATTGACTTTGTAGGTTCTGGGGAACAGAAGCTGAAAGAATCTAATTGATGACTTTTTTCCTATACGGAACCTTAAGGGTACCTGGGCTAAGGGTTGAGGGTAAAGCCAGTGGAGTAGTTGAGTGGTGAATACTTGGAAAGTACAGAAACTTTATAGTAGCCACTGTAGAGACTAGCAAAGGAAGCTGGCTAGAGAAGGAAAGAAGGTTCACTGGGTAGTCAGGCAGTCAGGCCACTAAGACAAGGGTAAGAGTCATTACTTTGTAGGGCCATCTCTGCAGAGGTGAGATTTTCTTGTTTGTTTGTTTGTTTGTTTGTTTGTTTGTTTGTTTTGAGACAGGGTCTTGCTATGTAGTCTGGGCTGATCTCAAACTCGTGGTGATCCCCTGTCTCAGCCTCCCAAGTACTAGGATTATAGGCATGCGCCATCACGTCCAACAGAGGTGGGATTTTCTATAGCAATATGTCACATTCCCTATACTGGTGTAACAGAAGGAAAATCAGACAGGGGACTGATGTAACTTCAAGGAAACTGGAATCTAGGCTGGATAAGAAGCAAATACAGAGAATGGAGGGGTTAAAGGGTGAATTCCATGTGTTATCTGAAATTGCCTGTAACCATGGATAATCAAGAACCAGAAGCCAGGCGTTGGGGCACACACCTATAACTCCAGCATTCCAAGAGGCTAACAGGAGGACTGCAAGTTTGGGCCCAGCCTAAGCAACTTAGTGTGGCCCTGTCTCCTAACACAAAACTTAAAAACGGGGTGCAGATACAGGTGAGTGTGAAGGTTCTGAGTTCAATCTTCCATACCAAAAAACTAACAAACAAAACCCTGGTAAACTAAGGATCTTATTTTTATCCTATTAAACAGAACCAAGAGCCACTGTGTCCCCCCTTAACCACACTTCCCTACTCTCCCTGCATCCTACTCATCTGACAAAGTCAAAAGATACAGTTAATTGGCAGATGAATAGAAAACTGGCCCAGGTCTTCTAGTGAGCTTGCAGTATCATCACAATAGCTGGAAGTGAGCAGAAGTAGACAGTATGGCTTTGAGGTGAAGTAACCAAGCCGAACAACTAAGACTGTCAGTGAGTACGTCTGTAGATGTCACCCGGCAACAGTACAAGTACAGTGTCTTCCATTCCTCACCTTGCATTCCTGTACATGAAGAATAACCATGACTATACACACCCTGGAGAAAATATTTAGCTATCAAATGTTCTCCTGCCTCTCCCTCTCCCTCTGCGACATTCCTTCCATAAACAAAAAAGAAAAAAAAGGAAAAAAAAAAACCTCAATTGCAGATGGTCACAAAGCAGCACACAAAATAAACGGATACTTTCTGCTCCGAATCCTACCACTGATGCTGGCTAAGCGAGTGAGCAAAGAGGGGGGGGGGGGCTGCCTGAACAGTGAGATCCAGTCTTTCTCTAGGTTGGGCGACTGAACCAAGGAATCTGGCTTAAGCCGCCTACGTGGTAAAGTATTTCTAATCTCTCTGATTAGGGGAGAAACTCTCTCTGTTTTAGGACTGGATTCAAACACTGACTGCTAGGAAACATAAATGCCTCTCTGTTATGTGCAGCTCCGCAGAATTCCATGAAGAGCTTGTGAAACACCATCCTGTATAGTTGAGTATTGAATGATAATGGCCATAGAGAAATTGTCAAAATTTCAAAATACCCTTCCATGGCTTGAACAATAAGACAAAAGCCAATTTACTCTAAAGCATCAAAGTAAGAGTCATTGGTTCACTACTGTTCTTTTATGTTAACTCTTTAGAAATCAGAAAAATCAATGTTCTCCTTGCAGTGAGGCTCAGGAACACAGAACTTTAATAAAGCTGTACTACAAAGCTCATCAAATAGGATTCTCCAAATAGTTATCACAAACAGTAGACACAGAAAGCAACTATTTGAAAATGCTTTCAATTCTGTTACCATAACTGCTGGCTGAAACAAGAGTTCCCAGGACAACACGTCCAGCTGCATACCAGCTGTTATTGTTCCACCTCAGCAGACGGATTGCACAAACAGAGCCTTCCCAATTAAGATGACCAAGAGCCAAGTTAATGCTGAATTTGGGATCCACAAGCAGACAGACAGGCAATCAGAAAGCACTGGAAAGAACATCTGAGCATACAGAGAATGTGTAGAGGTGATGTGAGTACATTTCAAGTGCCAAAAAACCCAGTCCTGATTGCCTGCCCGAATAACTAGTTTCTACTGCCTCAAATTCACGCTTAAAAAAAAAAAATTACCCTGTTCCTTTCCCTTATTTTTCGGTGCTTCTTGTTCATGGCCTCTCCCTTGTCCAGCAGCCAAATGCTAACAGTGCAAAGGCCAGTCATAGGAAGCATATTTCAAGTGTGCACAATTCACAAATGATGACAAGTAACCTTTATAACTTTACAGAAAACAGTACTTTTTAACTGACCTTATTACAGTAAGTAAATACAACGGAACTTACTATTTGAGGATGTGTCCCTTTCAAATGATGAACAAAAGGCTGACAATCTCAAGTAGAGGGGCAAGAAGCTCTTCCTCTCACATGTGAGCTATTATTGTCATCAAGAACCTAAGATGAGCAGAACTGGAAAATGAAAAGCATCTCAATTCTATGCTGTCACAAGAAAATTTAGCAGAAGTAGGTAACCATGCTAGGTTTTTGTTTTGTTTTGTTTTTTGTACTGGGGATTGAACTCACAACCTTGCACTTACCAGGCAAGTATTTAAACCACAGGGCTAAATCCCAGGCCCTCATGCGAGCATTTAAAAAAAGTTAATAAGAACACCAAAGATATGACTTTGGCTAATAGAACTAAAAGGTAGACAAGTATTAAAACATGGTGTAATTCTGGAGAAGACATACTCATAATCTCTTACTGAAACTAGATTTTTCCATAAGGATACAATTTGAAGCTTAAGGCAAACAAACAAAACAATCACCCCCCTAAAAAAATCCAGTTCTATTCTCTCCCTTATAACCTGTAAAATATTGCTTGGCCCTCTTACTGAATAAGACCACAGCACTAATCTAATGTAGCAATCCTCACTACCCAAATGCAATATCCAAAAATGCTGTATCTTCTTCAGCATACTGAAGGCTCACAAATGATTTGACTTAACATGATAACTCTGGTTCCCTAAGATGGCTATATTGTGACCAGATAATTTTTTTTTTAATTGAACTTACAACTTCATGCTTGCCAGGTAGGCATCTATGCCACTGACCTAAATCCCTAGCCAACCAGAGAATTCTTAACTGAACATTAGAATGTCAAACATGCTTGGAGGGTAATTTAAAATAGGTGTAAATTACAGTTAGAGGTAATAGACATTTTCCATTATCAAAATGCAAGGATAAATGTATCCTAATCTGTGGGATATGTCTTTGTCATTTTATGTGATATCTTTACCAAAAGAAACAAGATATTCACATAAAATTCCAAGCCAAGAACTGGCAAATTTGCCTTATTTGCCCAAACCTCATGCTTACAAGACTCAATACCAGCCCTAATTCAGGCTAGTAGGTCACAAACATGCCTGCAGCCCTGAGCTAAGCTAGAAGAATGAGGCCAACATTTACTCCCACTCATCCAAGCTAAAGCAAAAAATGCACTCATGCTGCTGAACAAACTCCCAGCTATGGGACTTGACATGAGGCAATTACTGAAAAAAAGTCACAGAAAAAAGGATAATGCATTATTTGTAACAGTAAAGAAATAAATAAAAGGGCAATGATATAAGAGACACATAAGTAAAACCTGTATTTTTGGAAAATATGAACTCACTAAAATACAAAAAGAGACAAGTTTATAGGGAGCTATTTCTTGTTGCATGACATTTATAAACTATTAAAAATTGTCCAAGTTTGGTTTTCAACCACAAAGAAGAGCGACAAATGAGAAAAGGAGAGAAAACAATACCTTATCATGAAAAATATCTAATCATAATGTTATAATAGGGCAAGACCAATTCTAATCATCTTCTGTCTCTCACCAAGTGGCAGAAAGTTGATTAATAGTTTACTTTTATTTATACAACTATTTGCAAAGTGAAACTATGTCAAAGCCCACTATCACAAGCCATTTTGAATATTCCAATCCTTCATTTTGCTAGAATGTCTTCTAGTTCTTTTAATTCCTAATAAACTTAGCCCTTAATTTCCCTAGATCATGTGCTATTCACATCTCTTTTTAAAGTAAGAAATAACAACAAATAACCGAATGTATCTTAAATACTTACCTTCCTCAGTTTTTTCAGTTGCTTATTAATTTTCTTGCCACACCACCCATCCGGTCAATTTTAACAGCCATGACTGTTAAATTGCTCAGGTCCAAATTCTTCCATTCATTAAAACAAATATTTACTTAATACTACTATACCAGCTAGTTAATGTTCTAGATACTAAGGGCACAACAGTGAGTAAGACAGATATAGTCCTAAACTAGGACCTTGAAGTCCAACCTTGCAGTCCAGTGGGGAGCAGAGTTGGGTAAGGGATACATAAAATTAAAAATAAAAATGTTATGTGTCAGAAGATCATGAAAAAATTGAGATAGAAGACATTAGAGGAGGGGTTCTCTTAACACTGCATTATTGGAGATGGCCTCATTGACAGAGATGAGGTGACATTTGAGCAGAGCGGGAAGAGCAGAACCAAGGCAACAAGTGGGGAAAGAGCACTGTGAGAGAGACAAATGCAAATACCCCAAGGCAGGATTGCCCGTCAGTTTCTAAGGGATGAGGTCAGGCTGCCTGGGGTAACAGTGAGAAAGGTGGAAAGAATCAGAAGATAAGGTCAGAGCAGCTACAGGGAAGGCAGGGACTGCAATCATGTGGAGCCCTGCAGACCTAGCTTTTACTCTGAGTGAGGTGAAAAGCCACAGGAGACCTTTATACAAAGAAATAACATGCTCTGATTAGTATTTTAAAAGGATTACTCTGCTATACTAAAGACTACAGAGGACAGAGTTGGAGAAGGGAGTTTTGACAATCTAGGCAAGAGACTATGGTAACTTGGTCCAGGGTAGAAGTGGAAAGTAGTGACCAGACTCTCAACATATTTTGAGAGTAGAACAGATCAGTTTACTGGTGGACTGGGTACAGGTTATAAGCTTTGGCTTGCACAATTAGAATGATGAAGCCACCATTTACAGAAACAGGTACAGGGATGAACTGCAAAGAAATTGGGAGGCTGGTATTGGGTATGAGAGTTTTAGGTGCTTATGAAACATCATTATGGAAATGTCAAGTAAGCAACTAGGATATTCAAGTACAGAGTTCAGGGACAGGTCTAGGCAGGGGAGAAAAATCCAGAAGTCGTCAGCATAGAGTCAGTATTCAAAAGCAATGGGAGTAGATGAAAATGATTATAGATAGATATAGATAAGTAAGGAGTAGGTAGACTGGGATTCGGGGCATAATAAATTTTAAAGATGGGGAAGATGAGGAAGACCCAACAAAGAAAACTCAAGAGAAATACCTACTGAAGTAGAGGAGTATGATCAGCAAAATTTCAGGAACAAAATTTTTTTAAAACCACTTCAGGAAGAGAAACATCAACTAAAGCAAATATTCCTGAGATGTCAGAAAAGATGAAAGCTACGGATGGGCCACTGCTTTAGTAAACTGAAGGACACTGTTACCTTGACAAGGGTTTGGTAGAATGATAGAGCTGAAACCAGAGAGAATGCTGAGTTGAGTGGGGTGCAGTGGGAATTGGAGCCAGCTAATAAAAACAATTTCCAAGTAATTTTGCTAGGAAAAAAAAGAGGGAGGGCAAAAAAGAAGAAAGAAGAAGA
>PVLA01020274.1:0-10563 GCA_004027455.1 Hydrochoerus hydrochaeris
AAGTGGACATCCAAACAGTGAGACTGCAGTCAGTTTTGCTCATCCATCCAACTAAAACTTTAGCAACATGGTTATTAATTCCACACACTCAAACATACATGCAGTTATATCCTTTAGAATATTCTCTTTTCCTTTTTTTTCCTTTACAATAACTATAATCCATTCTCGTAAACTACTTAGAAGTTCTACACATGTATAAATCTCTACACATATACTTAGCCTTTCTGTATTAGAGGGAGAAACAAATCAAAACAAGTCAGCAATACAAATTCCTAGAGAAACACAAAATGAAAAGAACATACAAAAACACAACATTAGGTGATCTATGGTAGTCACTATGATGTCTCTAGTTATTTTCAATAAAATTGTCTATATCATCAAATATAATATAAACAGCATTACTTTACATTATTAATAAAATCTAAACATTGGAGACATTATAGGACTTCAAAGGCAGATAACAATCAAACCAGAATGGGTATCCTATTGAATCCTGTCGTTTTCAGAGTAGTTGCCCCTACTCTCAGACTCGACACTCTCAAGCATGCCAGATTCAAATAAAATCAGTCAAGATAAAACAGTGATATAAACAATCTTCTCTGTTTTATCTCTGCCATGCTATTTTTCTTTTGTTATTTTCTCCTTTACTTTTTTTGTTTTGTTTACTTTTCTCCTTTATTCCACTGTCTTCCCCTTTCTTTGAGGCCTTTCTGCCATTATTCCTGGAACCCTGGTGATTTTCTTCTCTCTCTCTAGAATGTCCTTCAGTATTCTTTGCAGGGTTGGATTGGTGGTCACAAACTCCCCCAGTTCCTCTTTGTTGTGGAAATATCTTGTCTCTCCATTAATTTTGAGAGACATTTTTGCAGGGTACATCATTCTGGGTTGGAGGTTATTTTCTTTCAGGGCTTGGAATATTTTACTCCAAGCTCTTCGTGATTTGATGGTTTGCACTGAGAAGTCTGCTATGATTTTGATGAGTTTTCCTATATAGGTAATCTGTTTCATTTCTCTGACCACTTTTAATATTCTGTTCTTGTGATGGATTTCTGGGATCCTGATTATTATATGTCTGGGTGTAGATCTGTTTTGGTTGTAGCTGGCTGGAGTTCTATATGCCTCATTTATCTGAACTTCGCTTCCATTACCTATGTTTGGGAAGTTTTCCTTAATTATTTCTGTGAATAGACTTTTTATTTCATTTGTATTTGTTGCTGCATCTTCATTCACATATTTTATTCTTAGGTTATAAATCCTCTTGTCATCTTCTAGCCTTTGTATCGTTGCTTCCTGGTTCCTTGTTATTTTTAAGAGATCCTTTCTTTCACAATCATATTTTGCAAATCTATCTTCAAGTTTTGAAAGTTTGTCTTTAGTTTCTGTTAAAAGGTTTTGCCAGGTTTCAATGGAGTTTTTATTTTCCTGATATTCTCTTTGGATCTGTTTCATATATTCTAGGTTTTGTTTATATTCTTCATCAACGGCTTCTCTCCTTTCTCTGGGTTCCTCTATTCTTTCATTTGTGTCTACTTGAGGATTACCCAGGACTTCTTTTATTAGTCTTCTTATATCTTGCTTCACCTGAGTTAGAATTTCAGATTTAAATTCAATGACGAGGTCACAGATGCATTTCTTTATTTCCGATGAGGCTGTCTCCGACATTACAGGTTTGCTGCTCTCAACCTCCTCTGCATTTACCTCTATTGAACTCACTTTCCCTGTTTCCACAGTTGGGGACCTTTTGCTCTTTCTCTGTCTTGTCATGTTTCCGGCCCCCTTCAGACAGGTGGGTGGTGGAGGTCTCTGGGCCTTTCGTTTTGCTTACAGTTTTTTCTGCAGCACACTTACTAGGGAAGTACCACCCCTCAGTCTGCAGTGGATCTGCGAGTTGCAGGCTGAGAGCTGGCTCCTCCCCCTATGCCAGTCAACCAGTTTATGCTTCAACAGGTTTGTGTGTTCCCTGGGGATGCCACTGGCTCAGGAAAGCCTCCTCCCTGGCTATTGGGTTTCAACCAGGGGTGTGGCCCTGCCTGAGCAGATCCCTCCAATCTGCTTTGGACTAGGAGTCATCAGCAGATGCTGCCTAGGGCCCCGATTCAAGCCTGCCCTGCCCAACTCCAAAATGTCATCCAGCCAGTCCTCCGGGTTTGGGGATTCCAATTCCCGTCATTCACCAAAGTTCGCACAGCTCGACTAACTGTTTTCACTCCCCGTCTCAGGGCCTCCCCCAGCCGAGGATCTGGAGCTCACCAACCCCCGCTCTCAGCAGGGCCACGATCTCAGCTGGATCGTGAGTCACTTGACTTTAAGATGTGCCAGTACAGCGATTGGGGCTTGCCCAGCTCCAGCCCTCTGTCCATGCTTCTTTTTCTTCTTTCTTTTTTCTTTTTCTTTTTCCTCAGTTTCTTCCTGGGTCATGAGGATTCCTCTCCTTTTGTCTGGCTTTCTCCATGTTGCCAGATTCCAGCATCTGAGTTGTTTTTATTTTTTTTTCCTCAGAGAAGCTCTCTTATCATGCTGCCACTCAGTTGGCCATCTTGTGATCTCTTGCTGTTTCTAACTAGAGAACCTTGATATGTTTGTCTAAGTTGTAGAAGGATTCCTGTATGCTTTCTCTGCTTTTCCATATTGGAAGTCAACATTTAAAGTCATCAGTACTTTCCTGTCTTCTTCCTGAGTGATTCCTCCAAATAATGCACAGGAATGTACATGCTTGTTCATGGAGGAATGTATTAACCCATAGGGGAATGGGGTGACAGTTTTTGTCAGACTAAATGGTTTCTATCAGGGTGTAACCATTAGGGTATAACATCAAAGTATCTCAGCACTGCTTTCTGTTCAGCCTTTCTGCTTCCTACATATAGCTACTAGGCAGAAGGAAGCCTATATCCCCTCAACATACTAGGCCACTTTAAAGTTTACACAAATACCTTGGATTAAAAGTCCCTGATCAGTAGATCAACATTAGACACTACGGAAGCCTAACCAATGAAACAAGGCTCCTTTGTTAATGATAACTTAATTATATTTTACACTGAAGAAAATGAGTCTAATTGTTTCATCTATTTTTGTCTTGTTCTTTTCTCTTTTTTGTTTAATATTCATTGACTGCCTGTCACATACATGACATAGTGTTAATTATTTCTCATACATTATCTGACCATGCAAAAAGATTAATAGTGAAAAGGGCTTTAGAAAATTGTATATTGAATACCTAGTTTGTGAATGGCACCAGACTATTCATGTTTTGATTATACAAAAGAAATAAAAGCATGCTGTAGCTGTCCAGTGCTTTCTACAGCATGAAAGCTAAAGAAATAGTACATAAACACATAAAACAAGTGAAGAAGGTAGAATAACACACAAGAAAATCAATAAACTCAAAGTAACATTATAGATTGCTCATACTGCCAAAGGGACCCAAGCCAAGATAGAAATCTGTTAAGAGTTCAAATGTTTCATATTTTACCAGCACTTTGGGGATCTCATACAGATAAGCAACGATCTGAAGGGGGATCATTTCCCCAAAACTGAGTACAAAACTGAAAACACTATGTTTTTTCTTTGATTAACTACATTCTGTGGCCAACACAACAGTGTGTGTTCCAGCTCTGAAACAACATAGTGACATAGAGAAATTTGTTTTAATCCCAATTTCAGCTGATTAGCCTGTCCAGTTTGACTTTTGCTGGCATACTACCCAGTCACTAACCAAGCTGGCCTGACTACACATGAGCAATAAAATGGCATCTCTCGAAATCAGTTAGCATCAGCTACAACATCCCAGAAATATGACTTCCCCTAAAGCTGTGACTCAGCCAGCCTCTCAAATGGAGGAAAAGAAGTATCCCAATCTCTCCATTTTCATTCATTCAGACTCCATCAAGGAAGAAACCTCTGTTTGAGTAGCAATACATCTTGTCATGTTCTCCTGCCATATCTTTTGTCTAAGAGGGGTGGGCAGTAGATGGAAGATCTCCTCAGACTTGGGAAGCATGCCCTAGCAGCCTCAGCAATAATTTCTTCCATTTCTGATTTCCTGTTTAAGCTAAGACACTCCTGTCACTCTCCGGCACCCAGCCTTGTAGTTGCTAATTGATTTTCCACTCTTCTGCACAATAGAGTGACAGGTTTTTTGGACACAATTAGAACCACCTGCTACAAATTACTTATTTCTTTTGTTATTGGGCAACTGCTCCTGGTCTAGGACTTTTTAACACTTTGTGGGATAGAAAGGGAAAGAAAAGTAGACCCTTCCTGCTGAATAACAGATTTGTATTTGCTAGCCTGTTGTTATAAACCCTTTTCAGACCCCGTCACTTTGTTTTCAGACAAAGTGGGAATGCAAATCTTGATTTTCAAAGTTAGTATAGGTAAGTGTCTAAACATGTATATCTAAATCTTGAGTCAACCAGCCATTGAATGTTTGGTACAAAATAATAAAAATGATACTGATTTTGTGACTTTTGTCTAAAAAAAGAAATTGTGTAACATGTCATTTTTCATAGGTTTAAGTATGTGTTGTTTTCAGGTATTTTTATAGCTCTGCCAGTTCCCTAAAATTGTCATACCCCCTGAAACACTTTTTAAAAACAGTGCTAAAACATACAGTAGAGTTTACCATTTCAACCATTTTTAAGTACACAGTTCAATGGCTTTACCTGCAACCACATTGCTGTGCATTCACTCCATTATCCATTTCCAGAACTTTTCTTCTTCCCACACTAAAATCCTGTGCTCATTAAATAAAACTCCCAAGTCTCCCCTCTCCTCAGGCCCTAATGACCACGTTCTATTTTCTGTCTGTGAGTCTGACAACTCTAGGGGCTTCATATAGGCAAAACCAGACAATATTTGTCTTTTTGCCCCTGGATTATTTCATTTAGTGTAATGTCTCAAGAGTTATCCATGTTGCAACTGTCAGAATTTTTTTCCTTTTAAAGGCTGATTAAGATCCCATTAAATGCATGCATGCCAGATTTTGCTTATCCATTTGTCCATCAATAGCCATTTGGTTTGCTTTCAACATTTGACTGTTGTGAATAACGCCACTTCAATCCTAATGTACATGTTTAAGTCCCTGTTTCTAGTTCTTTGAGTATATACTCAGAAGTGAAATTTCTGGATCATTTTGATAGTTCCATTTTTGAGAAACTAGTACACTATTTTCCAAGTAGCTGCAACATTTTGCATTCCCATCAGTAGTATATGAGTTCCAATATCTCTATATTCTGACCAATGTTCATTAGTTTATGGCTGTTTGTTTTGTTTTTCTAATAGCAATCCTATTGAGTGTGTGTATTAGTAAGCTTTCCATCACTGTGAAAAATAAAAATGGGGAAAACAACTTAAAATAGGAAAGGTTTACTTTAACTCATTGTTTCATAAGCTTTAGTCTATGGCCAGGTGGCTCCATTGCTTTTAGGCCTGTGGTGAAATAGAACATAGTGAAGGAGGAAAGGGCTCCTTTGAGAGGAAGCAGAAGGAAAGGCAGACAGAAGAAAGAGCTAGGAGCAAGATAAAGTTCCCTGGGGCAAACCCCAAAGGACCCCCATCTTCCAAATAAGCTCCATCTCATACAGTTTCCACAACCTCCCAATAATTAAATTATTAATCCATCAACAGATTAATCCATTGATATGATTAGAGTGTTCATGACCCAATCACTTCCCAAACACTTCACTTCTGAGCATTGTGGCATTGAGGATGAGACCTTCAATACATGAGTCTTTGGGGGACACTTCATATCCAGGCCACAACACAATGGCATGTCACCTCACTGTAACTTTGATTTGCATTTCCCTTAAGGATAAGCGATGTTGAAATCTTTGTAAATGCTTCTTTATATCTTCTTTATATCATTTCAGAGAAACGTCCATTCCAGTCTTTTGCCCATGTTTTAATTGGAGTGTTTATGTTTCTGTTATGAAATTATAGGGGTTCTTTATATAGTCTATATTTTGGGGGCTGGGGATTTAGCTCAGTGACATAAGCACCTGCCTGTCAAGTGCGAGGTCATGAGTTTGATCCCCAGTACCAAAGGAAGAAAAAGTTAAATTTATATTTTGCATTTTGATCTCTTATGAGATATATGATTTTCAAATTTTTTCTCCCACTTTATGGATTAATTTTCACTCTATTGGTAGTCTCTTTTGTTGCACAAAAGCTTTTCACTTTGATGATGTCCAGTTTATTCACTTATTTCATTGCCTATGTTTTGGATGTCATACCCAAGAAATTAATGCCAAATCTAATAACATGAAGCTTTTTCTGTGTTTCCTTCTAAGAGTTTAACAGTGTTAGCTTTTATGCTATGTCTGTGATCTACTTTGAGTTTGCTTTTTACACAATACAAGGTAAGAGTCATTCATTCTTTTGCAAGTTGACATTCAGTTTTCCTCTTATTATTTGTTGAAAAGATTGACCTTTCCCCACTGAATGATCTGGTGATTTTGTTGGGAATAGTTTGACCATATATGTAGGATTTATTTCTATTTTATTTCATAGATTTATATGTTGGGGTTTTTTTGCCACATTTTTTTATTACTGTAGAATGTGCTAAGTTTGAAATCAAGAAATATGAGAATCCAACTTTGTTCTTTTTCACAGTTTTTTGGCTATTCTGGGTCCTTTGAAATGCCATATGAATTTTAGGATTAATGTTTCCATTTATGCAAAAAAATCATTATTTTGATAAGATTGCATATACTACGTAGATCAGTTTAGGTAGCTTGAACATCTTACCAATATTAAACTTTCCAATCCATAAATGTGGGATGTTTTTTCCATTTGTTTGCATCTTTATTTGAGCCATCTAGCTAGTGAAGCTACTTCCAATATGTTATTCTTTTAATTGTGTTAGATAATACAAATATAATAGTAATAATACTGTTATCTATTCACTGCAATGTTGTTCAAAGACAAGAAACATCTTTTTTATATGTCACTAGTTAAACTGACAGAGAAATAAAATATTCACTTAGAGATCAGTACAAAATCCCTCTTTTATTTTATTTTTAAAAAAGGGTAAAACTAAACATAACAAAACAGAACAAAGTAGATCAGAAGCAAAACAATGTAAGTGACACAGATTTCAAAGCAAGACAACAGGAGATCTACAGTGGCTACCATAATGTCTCTTGTTTTCTTCTAAATGGTTGCCTATATCTTCACACACAATAAATTCATACAAAACAAAATAGTATAAAACTGATCAGAACAGAGTAATGAAAACATTAGGCCTTCAAAACCAGACAATAGGAAAATTAACAATGGTTGCCATAATGTCTCTTGTTCTTTTCAAAATAGCTCTCCATGCCTTCATGTATGTTGAAATTAAACAATATGAAACAGACTAAAACCACTCTGAACAAAGAGTAGAAGCATTACTGGATTTCACAGCATGAGGATACGGAATCAGCAATGGATATCATAATGTCTGTTTTTCTTCAAAGTAGCTGTTCATTTCATCACACATAATATAAACGATTCTCATAAACTGTTTAGAAGTTCTAGGCATGTATAAGCCTTTACATGTGTATCTATCCTTTCTGCATTAGAGGGAAAAACAAAACAAAAGAAAAAAATTACTAGAAAAGCAATAAATTAAAAAGACAAATAAATAACAATATCAAGGAGCCTAAAACAATGACGATATGGGCCTTCAAAATAACGTACCTAAGGTTGTTATTTTACATAGTGATCTTCAAAAGAGTTCCTCGATCACCAGACACAAACATGCAAAATAGACCCAGTCCTATGAATGTTAACTATTTTGTTCCAAGAACTAATAGAATTTGTAGCACAATCATCTTAGCTATCTTAAGTGTGTTTTACAAATTTAGATTTTTTTCTTTCCTTCCTTTTTTCCCCTCCTTTTCCCTGTGATATTTTTTTCCCTTTGAGCAGATTCTTACTCTTTCACAGTATTTATTGAGGATTTTGTATCTTATGTACTCTTACCATTTCTTACAGTAGGGAGACAATATGGTATTTACACATGTGACTTTGATTTATTTCACTTATGAGTATGGTCTCAAGTTGTATCCATTTACTTACAAAAATCTCAATGTGATCATTCTTTATAGCTGAGTACTCCATTGTATAAAAATACCACATCTTTTTTATCCATTCCTCAGTTGATGGACATTTAGGTTGTTTCCAAGATCTGGCCATTACAAATTGTGCTGCTATAAATATGGGTGCACATATACCACTGTGACATGATGCTTTCAGTCCTTCTGGGAATATGCCCAGAAGTGGAATAGCTGAGTCAAATGGGACTCCCAATCCCAGCTTTTTGAGGGACCTCCAGACTGACCTCCACAGTGGTTGCACCAGTTCACACTCCCACCAACAGGGCAGCCTCTCTAGCATTTGTTTTTGATAGTTTTGTTGATCCTGGCCATTCTTTTTGGAGTGAGATTGAATCTCAGCAAGGTTTTAATTTGCATTTCTCTAATGATCAATGATGCTGAACATTTTTTTCATGTATTTATTTGCATTTGTATTTCTTCATCTGAGAACTGTGTATTCATCTCAGATGCCCGTTTTTGGAATGGGTGTTTGAATTTTTGGGGTCTGATTTTTTAAAAAATTCTTTATGTGTTCTAGACAGAAGTCCTTTGTCTGAGGGACAGTTGAGTAAGTTTTTTCAAAATTCAGTGGTTTCTTTTTTACTCTGTTGGAGATTTCTTTTGACATGCAAAAACTTTTTAATAGTTGAGATCCCAAGGCTGGGGATTGAACTCAGTGGCATAAGTGCCTCTCTGGCAAGGCACGTTTTTACTCTGTTGGAGATTTCTTTTGACATGCAAAAACTTTTTAATAAGATGAGATCCCAAGGCTGGGGATTGAACTCAGTGGCATAAGTGCCTGTCTGGCAAGGCAAGGTCATGAGTTCAATCTCCAGTACCACAAAAAAAAAAAAAAAAAAAAAAAATGAGATCCCAGTTATTGATTCTGGAAAGTAAAGTATTTCCAGTGTGGTTTGATTTTTATTCATGAATTCTCTGCCTACCCCTATGTCTTCAGATTTCTATCTATTTGTCTTGCAGCAGATTTAGTGTTTCTGTTTTAATATTTAGATCTTTGATCTATTTTAGCTTAGTACATGATGATAGGCATGGGTCTAGTTTTAGTTTTCGGCATATGGATAGCCAGTTCCAGCACCATTTATTAAAGAGACTATCTTTCTTCCAGTAAATATAGTTGGCCCCTTTATCAAAGATAAGTGGCTGAATCTGCTAATAAGGTAGTTGTATCTGCTAATCCATTTCATTGATCTTCAGATCTGTGTTTATTCCAGTACCATGCTGATTTTATTACAGTAGCTTTGGAGTATAACTTCAATTCAAGAATTGTGAGGCCTCCTGCCTTTCCTTTGTTGATCAGAATTGCCTTTGCTATTCTAGGTAATTTCTGGTTCCACATGAATTTTAGGAATGATTTCTCTAGATCTGTGAGGTGTACTAGTGGTATTTTGATCAGGATTGCATTAAATCTGGATAACAATTTTGGGAGAATTGCCATTTTCACAATATTTGTTCTTCCTATCCATGAACAAGGAATGTCTTTCCACTGTCTGAGATCCTCTTCAATTTCTTTTTTCAGAGTATTGTAATTTTCCCTGAATAAGTCTTTTACTTCTTTTGTTAGGTTGATTCCAAAGTATTTCATTTATTGGATGCTATTGTGAAGGGTGTGGCTTCTCTTATTTCTTGCTCAGTGAGTTTGTTGTTTATGTATAGGAATGATATTGATTTTTGAGTGTTGACTTTGTATCCAGCTACATTACTGAATTTATTTAGTACAAGAAGGAGTCTTTCAATGGAGTTTTGGGGTCTTCTATGTAGAGTATTATGTCATCTTCAAATAATGATAATTTAACTTCTTCTTTTCCTATCCTTACTCCTTTTATTTCTCTCTCTTGTCTAATTGTTCTGGCTAGTATTTCTAGCACTATATTGAATAGGAATGATGATAATGGACATCCTGATTTTGTTCCTGATTTTAGAGTAAAGGCTTTCCATTTTTGGTAATGTGATGCTGGCTGTTGGTTTGTCATAGATGGCTTTTATCATATTGAGGTAAAGACCATCTACTCCAATTTTCTGTAGGGTTCTTACTATGAATGACTGTTGGACCTTATCAAAAGATTTTTCTGCATCTATAAAAATGGTCATGTGGTTCTTATTTTTGGTTGTATTGAGATGGTGGTTTACATTTATTGATTTGAGTATGTTGAAACATCCCTGCATTCTTGGGATGAATCCCACTTGATTGTGGTATATAATCTTCTTGGTGATTTGGTGCATTCTGCTTGCCAGTATTTTATTGAGAAGTTTTGCACCTATGTCCCTTAAGGAGATTGGCCTTTAGTTCTCTTTTTTGGTTGGGTCCTTCTCTGGTTTTGGTATTAGAGTAATACTTGCTTCCAGGAATGAGTTAGGGAGAACTGTTTCCCTTTCAATTTCATTGAAGAGTTTGAGGCATGTTGGTATTAAGTCTTCCTTGATTTTCTTTTAGAATTCCACAGTGAGTCCATGAGGACCTGGGCTTTTC
>PVLA01020275.1:0-10483 GCA_004027455.1 Hydrochoerus hydrochaeris
TCCCAGGCACCATCCAGGGAGCCTCATGATGATTAAAGCTAGGAGCTGGACCCTGAAGAAGCACTTTCAGGGAAAGCCTACTTAGAGCGACCTTGAGTTGAAGATTGCTGAGCTCTTACCCTTAAAAAATGGAGAGGTACTGTTTGAATCCTTATTTCTCTCCATGGATGCTTACATGAGGCCAGCATTCAAAAGGCTGAAGGAGGGTAATGTGATGATGGGGCAGCAATTAGCCAGAGTTGTGGAAAGTAACAACTTGGCCTTTCCAAGCACAAACTATCATACTGCCTTTTTAAGGATGAACAACACACCTCATTTCTGATGAGAAAGGGCTGGAAAAATTGTCTAAGGGTTGGCCAGATAAATTACCACTGTCTTTGACTCTGTTGACATGCCAGGTCTAACTGCTTACTTTGGCCTGCTGGAGGTCTGTGGCATTAAGGGTGGAGAGACAGTGCTGGTTAATGCAGCATCAGGAGCAGTAGGCTCTGTTGTGGGGCAGATAGCTAAGCTCAAGGGTGTAAATTTGTTGGAAGAGCAGGGTTTGATGAAAAGATTGATTATCTTAAACAAGTTGGATTTGATGTTTCCTCTAACTACAAGACAGTAGATTCTTTGAAAACTGAAAACAGTAGAAGCTTTGAAAACAGCCTCTCCTGATGATTATGATTGCTATTTTGACAATGTAGTTGGAGAGTTTTCAAACACCATTATACCCCAGATGAAGGCACTTGGAAGAATTGTGATCTGTGGGGCCATCTCTGTGTATAACATCACTAGCCTACTTCCCCCAGGTCTACCCCCAGAGAATATTATCTATCAGCAGCTCTGCACGGAAGGGTTCCTGATCACCAGATGGCAAGGAGATGTCCGTGAGAAGGCTCTGAAAGATTTGATGAAATGGGTTTTAGAAGCCAAAATCCAAAGTCATGAACACATCATGAAAGGATTTGAAAATATGCAAGCTGCAGTTATAGGAATGCTGAAAGGTGATAATTTGGGGAAAACAATCATGACAGCATGAACAAAATGACACATGAATCATCATAGCATGATTTGGATGACTACATAATTTTCACTATCTAGTAAAAATGTACACTATCCAAATAGTCTGAGAAATAGTAGCTCTAATGATGTACTGAATAAAACACATCAGTGGTCTGTAATTATTGACAAATAATATAATTTTCATAGTCAAGCACAGCTAGCTAGTTATCTTTTGACCAACTACTGCTCTTTCTGATTTATGGTAACAAATATAATGGCATTGGTGTCTGTATTCATTTTCCACTACTGTAGCAGAAGAACAGAGATAACTTATGAGGAGGGAAGATCTATTTTGACTCACTGTTGTGAAGGTTTCAGTCCCTGATCTGTTGGCCTTGGTGCTTTGGGACTGTGGCAAGGCAGTACGCCAATGGCAGAAACAAGTGGTAGAAGTAGCTGCTTACCTCATTGTAGTTTGAAAACAAAGAAACAGAAGCCCAATATCCCCATTAAAATCACACCCCTAACAATCTAACTTCCTCCCACTAGACCCAACCTCCTAACGACTCTACCACTCCAGAAACTGTGACCATACCTTCTAAAACAGAAGGCTTTGTGGTAGGCACTCATTCAAACCATAGTGCAGTCCAAAAGCTTAATATCTCCGTGACCTTGAATTTCAGATTTTCATCTGCAAAGTGAAGATAAGTGTTAGCTACCTCCTTGCACAAACTGGTGAATCTGGGTGGGGGATATAGCTTAGAGGCATAAGAGCCTGCTTGGTAAGAGCAAAGTCCTGATTTCGATCCCCAGTACAAAACAAAAACAAAAACAAAACAAAACAAAAAACAAAAACAGAAATTGGTGAATCTGAACTGAATATGAGAAACATAAAAGATTTGAACTTTCAGAAAGGTACCTTATTCTTGGATAGGAAGATTCAGTGAGAGTAGAGGTTTTGAAGTAGTTGTTGATGATCTTCTGTATTTCCACAGGTTTGGTAGTGATTTCTCCTTTTTCATTCTGTTTTGCATGAATTTGAGTCTTTTGTTTCCTTTTTTAAATTAAATTGACTAGGGGCTTGTCAATTTTATTTATTCTTTCAAAGAACCAACTCTTTGATTCAGTGATTCTTTGAATTGTTTTCTTAGTCTCTATTGCATTAGTTCCTGCTCTGATCTTTATAATTTCCTCCCTTCTTTTGGCTTTGGGCTTGGCTTGCTCTTCTTTTTCTAGATGTTTCATGTGTAATATCAGGTTGCTTATTTGTGTTCATTCTGTTTTCCTAATGTGGGAACTCAGTGCAATAAATTTTCCTCTGAGGACCACTTTCTTTGCATCCCACAGGTTCCAGTAATTTGTATTTGTATTTTCATTTGCTTGTAGATATTGTTTAATTTCTTCTTTACTTTCCTCTGTGACCCACTGATTGGTTAAGAGTGTATTATTTAATTTCCTTGTGTTTGTGTGGTTTTTGCAGTTACTTTTATCATTAATTTCCATTTTCATGGCACTATGATCTGATAACTTGCATGGGATAATTTCAATTCTTTTGCATTTACTTAAATATGTTTTGTGGGTTAGTATATGGTCTATTTTAGATAATGTCCCATGTACTGCTGAGAAGAATGTATATTCTGATGTTGTTGGATGGAACACTGTGTATACATTTGTATCTAATCCATTTGTTCACAGGTGTGATTCAGTTCTGTTATTTCTTTGCTGATTTTCTGTCTAGTAGATCTATCCCTTTGTGTCAATGATGTGTTAAAGTCTCCTGTTATAATTGTGTTATTGCCTATTTGATTTTTCATTTCTGTTAATACTTGCTTTGTGTAGTTGTGTGCTCTGGAATGTAGTGCATATTTATTTAAGTTTGTTATCTCTTCCTCTTGCAATTTTCCCCTAACTAGTATGTAGTGACCTTCTTTATCTCTTCAGACCATTCTTGGTTTGAAGTTGATATGGTCTACAAACAGAATAGCTACCTTCACTTTTTTTTGAGTTCCTGTTGCATGGAGTATTATTTTCCATCCTTTGACTTTCAGTCTATGAGTTTCCTTCTGCATTAGTTGGGTTTCTTGTAGACAGCATATGGTTAGATGTTGTTTCTTGATCGATTCTGCCAGTCTGTTTCTTTTAATTGGTGAATTGAGGCCATTTACATTAATGGTTATAACTGTCATATATTGGTTTATTGTTGACATGTTATCTTTCTGATGCTGTATCTTAGCTTTCCCTTCTGTTTAATTGTCCATTTTGCTTAGTAGTTTTTTTCCTATGTGTATCTAGAATGTCTTTCAGTATTCTTTGTAGGTTTGGTTTGGTGATCATCAAATTCTTCAGCTGTTCTTTGTCATGGAAGTATCTCATTTCTCCATCCATTCTGAAGGACAGTTTTGCAGGGTACATCAGTCTGGGTTGGAAGTCATTTTCTTTAAGGATCTGAAAATCTTCACTCCATGCTCTTCTTGACTTCATTTTTTGTGTTGAGAAGTCTGCTGTGATTTTGATAGGTTTTCCTTTATAGGTGACCTGTGTTTTCTCTCTAATAGCCTTTAATATTTAGTTCTTATATTGGATTTCTGGGATGGTGATTATTATATGTCTGGGTGTAGTTTTGTTTTGGTTATGGCTATTTTGAGTTCTATTTGCTTCACTAATCTGTATGTCAGTTTCCATTCTCATGTTTGGGAAGTTTTCAGCTATTACTTCAGTAAATAGCCTCTTGATATCTTTGTGTTGTCCCCTTCTTTTTCTTTTTTCCCTATTAATCTTATATTGTTTTTCTTTGCATCATCTTGCAGCTGTTGAATTGTTATTTCCTGATTTCTTTTTATTGTTAGAAGATCTTTCCTTTCCTGTTCACTAGGTGCAAACTTATCTTCGAGGTCTGAGATTCTAGCTTCACTTTCATTGAGGTGGTTTTTGCAAATTTCATTAGAGTTTTTTATTTCCTGTATAGCTCTTTGAATCTGCTTAATGCATTCTGTTTGTCTCTTAAAGTGTTCATTCAGGGATTCTATCATTTTGCTTTCTTCCTCTAATTGTTTAGCTGTGTGTTTGTTGGATGCATTCAGCATTTCTTTCACTACTTTTATCATTTCTTCTTTTACCTGGGAGAATATTTCTGATTTGAGTTCCCTCATAGCTTCCTGTACTTGCTTCTTTATTTTAGTTGATATCATTTCATACACTTCAGGTTTATGTGTAGTATTTTCTTCTATGTCCATGGCTCCTAGGTTTTCTTGGGATGGGCTGGAGGTTTGAGATTGCATTTTGTTCTTTCATTTTGTCATTTTCCTGTATTTCCATGTTTCCAGCAATTTTCCAAAGCTTTCCCTCATGGCATGGCATGAGTTGGCTCTCCCTTCAGTGGGCCTGGCTCCCATGGTTGGATGAAGGTCACTGGGTGCAGTCCACTCAAGCCTGTGGAACCTCTGGAGCCTAGTCCAATGACCCAAGGGGGCTGGGCAGGCACCCAGTCTCTGGGATCCAGGGTCCCAAACTTTTCCAGACCTGCCCTGGTGAGCTGCTACTCGCTTCATGGTATGGCACACTTTGGCTCCCCCTTTGGCAAGCCTGGCTCTCCTTGTTGAATGAAGGTCATTGGGTGCAGTCCACTCAAGCGCACAGAAACTCTGGAGCCCAGTCCAATGACCCAAGGGGGCTCAGCAGGCACCCAGCCTCTGGGATTGATGGTCCCAAACTCTTCTGGGCTTGCCCTGGTGAGCTGCAACTCACCTTGTGGCATGGCGCTGGCTTGGCTCCTTCTTTGGTGGGCCTTGCTTCCCTGGTTGAATAAAGGTTGCTGGGTGCAGTTCACTCAAGCCCGTGGAACCTCTGGAGCCTAGTTCAATGACCCAAGGGGGCCATTCAGGCACCCAACTGCCGGGATCCAGGGTCCCAAACCCTTCTGGGTATGACCTGGTGAGCTGCTACTCACCTCATGGAGTGTGGCTCTGGCTTGGTTCCCCCTTTGGCTGGTCTGGTTCCCCTTGTTGAATGAAGGTCACTAGGTGCAGTCCACTCAAACCCACAAAACCTCTGTGGCCCAGTCCAGTGAGCTAAGGGGGATGGGCAGGCATCCAGCTGTTGGGATCAATGGTCCCAAACCCTTCCAGGTCTGCACTGATGATCTTTGAAGAGATGTGGTTGTTGACATCACCAAAGAGGAGTGAGATTTTCTGGATCCATCAAAAAAGAACTCTACAGAGATGTGATGTGTGAAACTTTTAGGAACATGGCTGTTTTTGGAGGAAACTTGAACCTTCCTCTGCTGCTCCGCAGCTCTCCTGGGGCCTGAGCACCTCCACTCAGCTGGCCGCTGGCCACAAACTCTCTTTCCGCCCTCCTCCTGGGTGCGGGCTCTCTGTGTCCTCTCTAGAGGGAAGAGAAGGGCCTCTTCCCTCAGGACATCTCACAGGGCTCTGTCAGGAGGCCCTCATGCTTCCACAGCCTTTGTTGCCTCAAAGGCCCATGTTTTAGTCCTGGAAAGTCTGGGCCTAAGTTGAGCATGCGTCGGAAGGCTGCTGCCCCATCATGGCCTGTAAGGAGCTTCCAGCACTTTGTCAATTTCTTTTTTGATACAGAAATTTTCACTGAATAGATCTTTTACTTCCTTTGTTAGATTGATTCTTAAATATTTCATTTTTTTGGATGCTATTGTGAAGTATGCAGTTTCTCTTATTTCTATGTCAGTAAGTTTGTTGTTTGTGTACAGGAATACTATTAATTTTTTAGTACTGATTTTATATCCAGCTACATTACTGAATTTGGATATTACATCTAGAAGTCTTTCAATGGAGTTTTTGGGATCTTCTATATGTAGTATCATGTCATCTGCAAATAATGATAATTTAAATTCTTCCTTTCCTATCCTTATTCCTTGTATTTCTCTCTCTTGCCTAATTGCTCTGGTTAATGTTTCCAGCACTATTTTAAACAGGAGTGGGGATAGTGGACATTTTTGTCTTAGTTCTGATTTTAAAGTGAAACCTTTTAGTATTTGACCACTTAATATGATGCTGGCTCTTGGTTTGTCATAGATGTCTTTTATCAGATTCAGGTAAAGTCTATCTATTGTAATTTTCCATAGGGCTCTTATCATGAATGAGTATTGGAGTTTGTCAAAAGCTTTTTCTGCATCTATTGAAATGATCATGTAATTATTACCTCTGTCTCTATTGATTTGGTGTGTTACATTTCTTGATTTGTGTATGTTGAACCATCCCTGGAGTCCTGGGATTAATCCCACTTGGTCATAGTGTATAATCTTCTTGATGAATTCCTGCTCTTGTGGCTTGGTACAACTTATGCTGTCTTGAACCTTACATTTAACTAGTGCCCTGTATCTGACTCAGAAAAATGGAAAATTACTCAAGGTACAAGTACCATGAGAAAAGCATAATGATCTGTACTTACAGAAGAAAATATAACCTGCCCAACAAAATAAGCAGGATACAGGTGTCAACTGCAAATTAATGAAAGATTCAAGCTAAGTTGTTTCCAACAGAATGTTTTTTTTGTGATTCTCTTTTAAAAACTCTGTAACTTTCTAGTTTGGGACCACTTGTTTGGACCCTGAACCAGGGGTGTCTGTATACAAGTGATCCTGAGCTCAGTTAATTAAATTCCAAATTTATAATTTGGCTGCTTGTTTTCCTATAATATTGTTCACAAACCCACCTCAGCTGCATTGTGTTTGCCAGTATTTTGATGAGGATTTTTGCATCATTGTTGATCAGAGAATTTGGCCTGCAGTTCTCTTTTTTGGTTAGATCTTTCTCTGGTTTTAGTATTAGGGTAATACTTGCTTCCAGGGATGACTTAGGAGGAATTGCTTCCTTTCAGTTTCATTGAAGTGTTTGGCATTAAATCTTCCTTGAATTTCTTGTAAAATTCTGCAGTGAATCCATCAGGACCTAGGCTTTTCTTTGTTGGTCAAATTCTAATCACATTTTCAATTTCATTAACTGAAATTGAGTTATTAAGCAGTTTTACATCTTCTTGGTCTAGCTTCAGTAATTCATATGTCTCTAGGAATCTGTCTATCTCTTCTGTGTTATCAAACCTATGGGAGTAAAGTTTTTCAGAGTAGGTATTGATGACCTTCAGTATTTCCATAGGTTCTCTAATGATTTAATCCCTTTAATTCTATATTGCACAAATTTGAGGTTTTTTTCTTTTTTTAATAAGGTTGCCTCAGGGCTTATCAATTTTATTTATTCTCTCAAAGAACCAACTCTTTGATTTGTTCATTCTTTGTATTGTTTTCTTTTATATTTTAAAAAAACAAAACAGAAAAAAAGGGACACAAATGATACAGAATTTCAGAAACAATAAAAGTAGTGAATTAACACTAGTTAATATATTGCACATCATTATTTATGAACTAGTTTCTCAGGTTACAAAATCTAGACACAGTGGTCCTGAGAAGAGGGCAGATCAACAAGTTGCAAGGTAAAGAGCCTCTCTAAGAGAAACAGCTCAGACATTAGAATTTACCACCATGGAGAAGACTGGATAAAAGGAGAGGGATTATTATGACCCAGGAAAAACTAAGGAAAAAGAAAAAGAAAAAAAGAAGGAAAAGAAAAACATGGACAGGAGGCTGGAGCCAGGTGCACTCTCACTGGAGCTGGTCCCACACTGTGCCAGGGACCTGGGAGTCAGAAGACTCAGGGTTGCGCTGAAGTCAAGGTTACACTGAAGTTGGGGATTGGCGAGACCAAGGCCCTCGGTGGGAGGACATGTCACAACAGAAAATGGAGCCAGAATGGAGACCTGCACTAACCTGTGGTGAGTGCTCCAAATTTGGTCCTCCTGCAAGAGGGGGTGACCGGCTGGACAACACTGAAATTGGGCAGGATGGGCCTGAATCAGGAACCACAGTGGCTTCAGTTGGCTGCTTCTCACCCAGAACAGATTGGAGGGATTTTCTTTGGCTGGGTCACTCCTCTGGTCAGCACCCAATATCCAGAGATGAAACCACTCCCAAAATTGTCCTGAACCAGTGCTGTCCACACAGCACACACTAATGTGGTGAAGGTCCTTGCTACTTGACTGGCTCCCAGGGAAGGGGCCAACCTACACCACCCCTGCTTGCACCTCAATGATCAACAATATGGGTCCAGGAGAGGTAAATACAGAAGAGACTGAGGGCAACAAACATGCAATATCGGACACAGCATCAGCTGACATAAAGAAATATCTTTGTGACATTATAGAAGAACTCAAAACTGAAATACTAATACAAGCAAAGCAAGATATAACAAGATTAATAAAAGAAATGCTAAGCACCCCTCAAGAAGACACAGGTGGAAGAATGGGGAACACAGAAAAAGGAGAGAAACCTTTGATGAAGAATATTTTTAAAAACCTAGAATAGATGAAACAGATTCAAAGGGATTACCAGGAAATTAAAAACTCCATTGAAAGCTGGTAAAATTGCCTGAAAGAAACTAAAGATAGATTATCAAAACTTGAAGATAGGTTTGCAATGTGTGATTGTGAAAGGAAAGATCTCTTAAAAATAACAGGGAAGGCTTGCTGCTCCACTGCCTTTTGCTCATTACACCATGGACTACTTCTGCTCTATGATGCCCTTCTTCCATGCCTTCCTGCTTTGCAACCAGATGACTATCTGAAACTCCTACACACTAACAATAACAACAACAACAACAACAACAATAACAAACATTTATATGGAGACTGAAGAGTCCCAGATAGGCAAAGCAATCCTGGGAAACAAGACCAAAACAGGAAGCATCACAATCCCTGATTTTAAATTATACTAAAACTATTGCTGCAGTAGGAAAAACAACATGGTATTGACACAAAAATAGACATACTGACCAATGGAATAGAACAAAGGATGCAGAATCACCCTAAGCACTAGCAGCCAGCCAAAGTGTGCCTATAAAAAGAGGAAAGATGCCTGTTTATCCTGGATCAACAAAGGGAAGGGATGTGAAGACATGGCAAGAATGTGGACTTCTATGAACCAGGAAGAGAGGCTTCAGAAGGAACCAATCCTGCCAGTACACTAATCTTGGACTTCTATCCTCCAAACTGGAGAATGTACATTTCAGTTGTTTAGGTCACAAAGTCTGTGGTAATCTGTTATGGTGGCTTGAGAATATTAGCATAATCATCATTTGGAGAGAATGAATATGAGGAGTATACAGAGATATTTAAAGTGAAAGAAAGAGGAACAGAAGCTTGTTTTTGTTCATTTTCTGTTGCTAAACAAAATACCCAAGGTTGGGTGCTTTACAAACAATAGAGGTTTACGAGGAAGACAAGATGGCCGATCAGTGAGCAACAAAAAACAGAGCTTCCCAGGAGAAACAACTCATACGCCAGAATAAAACAACCTGGAGAGACCCAGACAGAGGGACATGGATCCTCTTGACACAGGAAGAAATTAAAACATAAAAAAGCTCATCAAGTATGTTGGGACTACAACTGGAACAGCTGGACACAGTGCTTACACTGCGACCCAATTTTGCAGTGGACTGAATTTGCACCAGGTTGAATCCGCCATGGCTGGCAGAGCTGCCCAAACTTGTTCCCACCACGACTCATGGGAAGCAGAGCAGTGCTGAAGTTGGGGGTTGGTGAGCCCAATGGAGAGCGGAGATGGCAAAGGGACTTTCATTAATCCATGGTCAGTGCTGGGAGTGGGACACCCCCCACCACGGGAAGGGTGCGATCAAATGGGCGACATGTTGGAATCTGGCAGGAGGAGCCTGAACTGGGAGCAACAGTGACTTCAGTTGGTTCCTCCTTCCCCAAAGCAAATTTGTGGGATTTGCTTGGACTGGGCTGTGCCCCTGGCTGGGACCCAATGAGCCATCCCAAATTGATTCCCTGCACCTAGCAAGCACTAACTGAGGGAAGGCCTCTGCAGTTTGGTTGGCCCGGTGGGGAGGGGCAGGCTTAGGATGCAGCTGCTTGCACCTCACTGATAAGAGCAGTCAGGAGGGGGGAGGACCCTTGCAAGTGTGCTTCAGAGGAGGCGTGGCCAACAGGAAAGGGGGCTGGGACCTATAGGACCTGTGTGGAGGAAGCCGGGACCATGACAGGAGAGAGAGAGGCAGGAAGAGGCCCCCAGCCCAGAACCCTGAGAGCCCTGATCCAGGAGAAGGTAAAACAAGGGAGACTGAGGGCAGCAAACACACAACAGCAGGCATGGCTTCAGTGGACATTAAAAGATATCTTCAGAACCTTGTAGACCAGCTCAAAACTGAAATACTGAATCAGGTAAGGCAAGATATGAGTAGAGTAATAAAAGAAATGCTCTCAGGAAGCATCTCTCAGGAAGATACAGACAGTAGAAGGGAGGAACACAAAAAAAGGAGAGAAACATTCGATAAAAAGTATAAAGAAAATATAAAATATGAAGCAGATTCAAAGAGACTACCAGGAAATTAAAAACTCCATTGAAAGCTGGCAAAACACCTTAAAAGAAACTAAGGATAGACTATCAAAA
>PVLA01020276.1:0-10569 GCA_004027455.1 Hydrochoerus hydrochaeris
TAATATAAAGCTCTCTAAAATCTAAACTGTTTTACCATGACTGATCGTAATCGAATCTGGTTTGTTAGATCACTGTCTTATATTGATAGATTGTATTCACAGCTGTTATGATTGATAGTATCAAGTCTGAGAGTATAGGTAACTGCACTTAAGATGACAAGATTCACTAGAATATCCACTGTAGTCTGATTATTACCTGCCTTTGAAGCTTTATACTGTCTACAATGTTTTATTTTTATTAATATTGTTATGTACTGCTATATTCAATTATACTGCTATATTCATTTATGCCTGATGGTATAGACAATTCTATTGAAGATAATAAGATACAACACAGTAGTCATTGTAGATCACTTTGTACATGGTTTTATACAACTTTTTGGTTTCATGTTTTTATAAGAATTTGTTTTGTTTTGTCTTGCTATGTTTTGCTTTTCCCTGTAATACAGAAAGGATAGAAATACATGTAGAGACTCATGCATTCAAAGCTGTTTACACTCTCACTGTTTGATTATCTACTTTGTATGCTTTAATTGTCTAACTTGAACAACTATTTCTAAGAGGACAGTATGTAATTTATCAACTAGTGATTTCTTATTGTTTATCTTTTTTTGAAATTCTGTATTATCTCTACCCTTTACATGCTTTTGTTTCTCTTTAAATAAAAAAAAAGTGGTTGCTCACCTTGTGAAACACTCACAGAACTAGCTACTTGCGATCCAAGTTTTTGGTATATTTATATATATGCATGTTTGTGTATAAATGTACATATGTATAAATTTATATGTATATATGCAACATTTGCACAAATAAATAAACTGTAAAGAGCTAAAATTTAAGACAATGATAAGATGTTATTTCCAATCTGTATAGTCAGAGTGAGTGCATCACAAAATTCATGTATTACTTCAAAGATGTTAAAGACATTGAACAAGTTTAAAATTCAAGTTAAATAAGTACAGAATGAATATATATATCCATACATATATATTTAAATTCATATATGTATAATTTCATATATCTATAAAATATATATATATATATTTGAATTTTCTCCACAGTAGTTGAAGAAAATTGAAGTATAGATAAATCAATGGAGAAAAAGCCAGAAAATAAAACCCAAAAAAGACAAATAAACAAGGTATCACAAATGGTACTGGCAAAAATCTCAAATTGTATGACTGCATTTGAAAAACTTCAGTATTGCCCAGTGGATTACAATATTCACATTTTTGACACAGCACTACCATTTTCAAGTGTAGATTTTTACAGCACTTTTAATCTATACTGGGGAAATATTCTGAATTGTTTATTCATGTTTATTATGAAAGGAAGCAGAGCTTTCAGGAGAAAAGGTACATAAACTGTGATATTCACATATGGAATCCCATAGAGCAGGTCAAGAACTCTGACCTGATGGGTTATTGTAACTGAACTCAGAAATATCATGTCAGGGGAAGAAAGTGAGCCAGAGAGGACAAGTCTTTTGATCTGATGCATTCCAAATTCAGTTAGAGGTAAGCCGGTGATTTGTTAAGCCTGCATGCAAATGTAGCCTAACGCTGTGGAAGCAAAACGAACTCAATGCTCATGTAAGTTTAGATATGTGGGATTGATGACCATATTTCTAGGTTCTTGTTGGATTGCTGAACAGATCTGTTTTTGCACTCTCACTGCTTTAGTGTCCACTTTGTGTGCTTTAATTCTGTAACTTGAATAAGTATTTCTAAAAGAACAATTTGTAATGTATCAACTAGTGATTTCTTACTATTTACCTTCTTTTCTTGATATTCTGTAATATTTCTACCTTTTTCCTGTTTTTTCCTCTTTAAATAAAAAAATGTATAATTGCTATTGTAAAACAGAGAAAATAGGAAGTGCTATAAAAGATATAACTGCATGTATATTTATGGGTGTAGGATTGTTACCCATATTTCTTAGTTCTTGTTCAACTGCTAAACAGATCTATTTGCATTCTCACTGGTTCAGTGTCTATTTTGTGTGCTTTAATTTTGTAACTTGAACAACTATTTCTAAAAGAGCAATATGTAATTTATCAACTAGTGATTTCTTATTGTTTGTTTTTTGTTGAAATTCTGTAATATTTCTCTTTTTCTGTTTATCCCTTTAAATAAAAAATTTTAAAAAACTGCCAGCAAAACCAAAATATGAATATGGAGAACTATTGGATTAGGAATAAGGAACACACAAAAGATGAAATCTTTTCCAAGGAGAAGAATGTGAAACAAATAGGAACACAGAAAGTAGAGTACAGTGAGCAACATGTGATTAGTGTAGATGGGACTGAGAAATTAGGGACAAGGAAATCCTGCCCAATTATTTAAATGTGCAAAGGAGAACACAAATTAATCCCCCAAGAGGGCAATTGACTAAGAGGCTGGCAAAGATAGGAGAGAGAATTATTTTTAGCAATGGGAAGAGAAGAGTATCTTTCTAAGAATGTTTCAGATACAATATTCTTCTAGGGGAATAATTTCAACGTTAAATTGATTTAAAGGAAAATATAAATAATGACACTTAAATAAGAAATAACATAGTTTGGAGGGCCACATTCTTAGCCAATATTAAACTCCTTAGCATTTTGTGGCAGTCTCAATGACAAAGCAGATGCCAGTTCACCAGCTCTGAGATGCTTTTCCATCATAATGGTTACAGGGAGACTAAGAAATCCCTCTCCATCCTAATATAAGCATTGGGGAAACAGTTCATCAGCTTGGCTAGTTGTGCCTGATTTCCCCCAATTTCTTCTTATTTAACTTTTTTCTTATGGAGCAGGAAGAGTAAACAAAAACAGCACAAAGCACGCAATTCCCTGGCTTTCACACCTTGGACTATGGAAAGAATCTTTAAGCACTTCTTATAGGCATCTGGGTATGTTTTACATAAAACCTCAGGTTTTGTTTTTTTTCCTGAAACTCCAGATGCTGGATCTTTTCAGGCCATGTTCTGAGATGTTGGAGCTCATGGAAGGGTTTGTTTCCGGTGTATTTTCTTTGCAAAGCACACCTGGTCCCCAATTGAGCATTTGAGAGTTTACATCTTTTTCATCCACTCTGCAGTTGAGGGGCATCTTTGGTTGTTTTCAGGATTTAGCTATCACAAGTTGTGCAGCTATGAACATGGGTGCACATATATCACTGTGACATGAACTTTTCAGTTCTTTGGGTAAAATACTCAGGAGGGGGATAGCTGGATTGAATGGGGCTTCCAATCCTAGTCTTCTGAGAATTCTCCATATGGATTTCCATGTACTGGCTCAAATTTGCCATGTTATGTTCCAGTTGTTTCTTTCTGATTTTCCCCTTATTTAATTACTTATCCTACCTGGTGGTTTCTTTCTGTTGTTGTTTTGGGGATTGTGGTCATTTTTATCTCTGTCTAGTATATCTTTCAGTACTCTTTCTAGGGTTGGTTTGGTGGACATGAATTTCTTCAGTTGTTCTTTGTCATGGAAGTATCTTGTTTCTCAATTAAATTTGAATGAAAGTTTTTCTGGGTACATCAGTCTGGGTTGAAGGTTGTTTTCTTTCAGGGCTTGAAATACCTCACTCCAAGCTCTTCTTGACTTGAGGGTTTGTGCTGAAAAGTCTGCCGTGATTTTAATGGGCTTTCCCTCATACGTGAGTTGTGTCTTTTCTCTGACAGCTTTTAATATTCTGTTTTTATGCTGTATATCTGAGATCTTAATTATTATGTGTCTGGGTGTAGATTTATGTTGATTGTGACTGTTTGGTGTTCTATATGCCTCACTTATCTGCATATCAGATTCTTTCCCCATGTTTGGGAATTTTTCTGCTATTATTTCTGTAAGTACTTTATGTATGTCATTTGCCTGGACTCCTGTATCTTTGCTAATGCCCATTATTCTTATATTGTTGCTCTTGGCATCATCATAAAGCTTCTGGATTGTCATTTCATGCTGCTTTGTTATTTTTAAAAGTTCTATCCTTTCCTTATCACTAACTGTGATCCTGTCCTCAAGGTCTGAAATCCTATCCTCAGCTTCCTTTAGGCGGTTTTGCATGCTTTCAATAAAATTTTTTGTTTCTTGGATGTCTGTTTGAGTTTGTTTCATGAATTCTGCTTGTTATATTGTTCATTCAAAGTTTCAATCAGTTTCCTATGCTCATGTACTTTTTTCTCTAGTTCTTCTTTAGCTGCATTCAACAACTCCTTTACTAAAGTTGTTATTTCTATCTTTAGGTGGGAGACTATTTCTAATTTGATTTTCTTTATAGCCTGATGCAGTTGTTGTTTTTTTTTTCACTTGCTATCTGTTCAGAGATTCCCAGTGTGTTACTTTTGGGGTCCTCTATTTCAGTGTCTCCTATACTTTCTTCTGGTGAAATTTAAGTTTGAGACTGCATTTTGCTTTTTCATTTTGTCATTTTCACTCTGCCTGGTGTTTTCTATGTGTAGGAGGGGATCACACACACTATTTCCTGACACAACAAAGTCATACAGTTAGTTGTAGGGCTTTTACTACTGGCTCTATTTATCCCCTCTACACCTCTATTTTAGGGGTATACTCACCACACTGATACAGTCAATCCAGTGTAGTCCAAAGTTCACCACCTGGAAGCAAAATTCCAAATTTTCTCACACTAACTGAATCCCACTGAGATCTTCTGATGTTCCAGGTGGGAGGGTAGGCCCAGCTGAAGCAGTCCAGGGCAGTTTTCAGTCTTGGGTGGGCCTCCTCAATGTTCTCAGTGGCAGGGCGCACCCACAGTGGAGGTTCCAGGCAGCCTATGCCTGATTGAGGCTTCCGCTGAGTTCCTGGTGGCATGGCGGGCCCTCAGTGGAGGTCCCGGGCAGCTTACCCCTGATGCAGGCTTCTGCTAAGTTCCCAGTGGCAGGGCGGGCACATGGTGGTGGTTCTGGGCAGCTTACCACTGATGCAGGCTTCTGCTAAGTTCCAGGTGGTAGGGCAGGCCCACAGTGGTGGATGATGGTTTTACTCGTGGCTGCATGGCAGCCATTCTGACCCAGAGGTGCTCTCGGGGCATCCCTGGTTCATGCTGTGTCTGCTCAGTCTCCTTGCTGGCAGTTTATAGACTTTCCCTTCACAACATTTATGCAAAGCAATTCAGAAGCAAGCAAATCCTTGTAAAGATCTATTTCCCTAGAAAATGGCAGAGGGTGCTTAACAACCTGAGGACCACTGGCATCTTTCAAAGTTCACCTGACAAGCTTCATTGTCTTCTGCTCTTTTGAGCATGACTTGCATTGTGTCTGCTTCTAATTCAGCGAGTTGGAAGAAGCCTTGACTCTCAGCTATGCCTCACAATGCTGCTCAGATGATGAATATTTGACCATTTGTTGGGTATTTGACTAAGCAATTTTTTCTGGCCACATCGTATTCTGATACTAAGTGATTAACTTTCTGGGCTTTTGTTCCTCATGGCTTCTTCCCTCCTCTGATGCTGGCAACCTTGTCTTTCATTCTGAGAATGCCACCTATGTACATGCCTGTGTTCACACACATCATCATTATTGTTGTCATTGTCACAACCAGTGTCCTTATTATTTTCCTTTGTAAACATTTAGGGAAGCATCAGAAAGACAGTGCATGAATTCCTGTTATCTCCTTTCTGCAGTGAGTTATTTTTCATCTTCTCTGGCACATAGCATCCCACTGAACTCCATTATTTGCTGGAAATTTCTTTTTTATTTGTAAAAATATTTTTGGTACCGGGGATTGAACTTCACACATGCAAGGCAGGTGCTCAAGCCACTGAGCTAAATCCCAAGCCCCTACTGCTGGAAACTTCTAAGTCTTGAGAGTAGAGATTTGAACAGGATGTTTACCCCACCTTCTGTCTGTTTAAAGCCCACAAGGGGAGGCAGTTGTGAAAACAGATTACTGATCATGTAACATGATCAATGATGTAACTGAAAGACTTGTATGGTCTCTTTGAAGTCTTCATGCCGGTGACTAAGAGAAAATGACTAGAATCCAGGCTTCCTGTGTCCTACCCAGGAATTTTAGCAAAGTTTTGCAGAATAAAATAAATAAATTAGGTTTTCATTAAAGTACAAAATGGCTTGGTGCATAAATTTAACTGCCCATATCTGTGAGGAGCTTTAAAAGGTTTCAAGGAATAAACAGGCAAGAAGAAGAAGAAGGAAAAGGAGATGGAGAAGAAGAAGAAGAAGAAGAAGAAGAAGAAGAAGAAGAAGAAGAAGAAGAAGAAGAAGAAGAAAGAAAAAAGAAAGAAAGAAAGAGAAAGAAAGAAAGAAAGAAAGAAAGAAAGAGGAAAAGAGGAGGAGGAAGAGAAAAGAGGTGGAAAAGAAAAGTAGTTTAACATGAAACAATGATATTTGAGTATGCTATTTGAAGAAGATAGATACCAAACTCCGTGCCTTCTGGAAGACAGATCTGAAGTCCTTTAGGGTCAGTGTGACTTCCAGAAGAGCGTTAGAAATGTGGAGCAGGAGAGGTCAGGCACTGACTCTCTCAGAGTAACAACTCTTTTTGGTTTCTCAGTCAGGGAACATGGACTCCTTCTGGAAGAGTCAGAACAGGCAAGGGTCAGGCATTTGAAAGAAATATTGGCCAAATCCCCAAAGGCAGAAAAGGGTGGAGAAGATAAAATGTGATCAACTAGAAAAGCCCAGTCTTGCAGTCTTAGTGTCTGGGGTCCAGTCCTGACTCCTTCCTCTGCTAACACCAGCTTCATGTGTGCACTTCACTCTCGAGTTGCTCTGGTTCCTGTATGCAACAGCAGAGTAATGGTTCCCTCAGCGTTTGCATCCCAGGCTGGTAGTGAGGTAAGGGTAAGACAAGGAATGTTACAGAGCTGTTACTATTGAGGAGTTACTGAAAAACTACCAAAGTGTATACAGCTTAGGGTCATGGAGTCTTAATGCACTTCGTTCATTTATGCCACCTCTGAGCATTTACTGTGTAACCCCTGCCAAGCACCATGCAGACATTGATAAATGAGAAAGTACATCAACTCTCAGGGAACTGATAGTCCCATAAGGGACAAAGACACTCAAACACGAATGCAAGAGAGTGCTGTGAAAGAACTCTTCTGAGTCGTGTGAGGCAAGTGTGGTCTCTCAGATGAAGAGGAAACCATGCCCAGCTCTTATAGCTGCAAGGGTTGAGTCTGGCTTTAGAATTAGGAGTCTTGGGGATGGAAAACAACACAGAAAGATGTGTCCCAGCTATGCTTGTCCTGGAAGACATTGAGTCCCACTGGTGCATCAGGACCATGTGGAAGGTTTCACACTCTTCCCTCCTGCACATTCTGACTTTAGTATTGAGAGTTATGCACCTTTCCACTCTCCCACAGGAATAAGATCCCCAGAAGGTGATCTAAGGAGCTGGGAATGTGGTCGGAGGGCAGGAGGGTAAGCAGAAGTGAAAAGGATATTGATTAGATATGTACACATATTCCCCACCATGAAAGTTTCTGTTTTGTGCTACTCATCCGAATATCCTTTACCTCTTAGGAATGTTGGGATGGGGGAAATATTTTGAAGGCCACTGAGCAAATGTGGTTGATGTGTAAAACATTTGTGACTGCATTCTGTGCAGGCTATGAATGGCTACATTTTTATCTACACACAAAATCCAGTAGTGTTATCTGCTGAAAGAAAGGCAGGGAAAGTGCAAGCAAACATGTCATGACAGGTCAGCCATCAAACTCCTTGCCAGGGTGCTAGCACAGGCCATGTTTGTAATTGCAGTGATAAAGGGGAGCTCCTTCTAGGCTTGGGTTCCTAATCCCAGTGTCTATTCAGCCATAGATGAGCAGTTTCCATGCTGTGTTATTGATGTTCTGGGAAGGCAGAATCCTGTGTGCCCCAGAGACTGGCTCAAGTCTAAGTGTGTCTGAAACCAAGCTGTAATAACCCTACCTCTGGCTGCCTCTCCCCCTCCTACTTCAGTTTCCTCTTTTCACAGAAAACCTGTGCCTCCCCCTACACACACACACACACACACACACACACACACACACACCATTCATGTGGTTTCAACAAGCCTTCCTCCTTTGGGTCAGTTCCTCCTATGTAATTTCACGCTCCTAGGCCACCATTTTCTTGACTAACAGCTAAACTTTGCAACCATTATTATCACATCCTTGTTCTTTGTGCCTGTCCCAATGATGTTACACCAAATGCACATCTAATTCTCATGTCCCCTCCTCAAACACTTAGAGCTGCAGTCTCCCATAGCTAATGGGGGATTGTTGGTACACATTTGCAGTACCTGATATTTACATCCCTAATGTGTGGTTGGTCCATGTACAAAACACATCTTAGTTTCTGTTTTTATCTCATTTCTCTCCCCTCCCTCCTCATGCCTTCTGTGTATAGGCTTCCTGTTACAGAGGGATCTTCTTCACTACTTTCTATTATTTTTTACTTTGATATACATACATATATATATATATATATATATATATATATATATATATATATAGTTTCGCATATAAGAGAAACCATGCATCATTTGAACTTATGTGTCTGATTTATTCCAGTTAACATTGTGATTTCAGTGGATAAACATCATATTGTTTCATTAGTGTGAGAAGCTGAAAGAAAAAACATATGCATATGTGTATGTATATGTATATAAAAATAGTTAAGATAGTTATACTACTGAGTTTGCTGAAGAGAAAGATTTGTGCTGGTATTGTTTGGACAATTGAATGCAGCTGTCTTGGGCTCTGGGGGAATAATTTGGGGATGACAGCATGCAATGTATGTACCATTGTTGCCCCCTCATTGACATATTTTGAAATTTTGGTGCAATTTTTCTTCCACTTCTTTTTCTCCTTCTTCTTTTTCTTGTTTTCTTTCTTTTTATCCTTGAATAAAATAGATTTTAAAATTATTTTTTAAAGAATTTTAAAAATAAATTATGTTTGGTTCATCTAAAAACATTTAAAATTATGATTTCAACATGCATGCATTTTCCTACAAATAACACAAGTTAATTTTTTATGGAAAAGTAATACTTCATTGTATGTAAATACCACATTTTCTTTATGTATTCATCTGTTGATGGGCATATAAGATGCATCTCTTCTAACCTTTAACTACTGGCAGTTGAACTACTATAAATACTTGTTTAACTGTATCCCTATAATATGATTTTATAACTCTGTTTTGAAGATACCTAGAAGAGGAATAGATGGACCAAATGGAATTTCTGGTTTCCAATGTTTGAAGAATGTCATGTTGATTTTCATAATGGTTGTACTAGGTTATATTCCCATGAATAAAGTCAGTGGGTTCCTTTTTCCTCCATAGCCTGGCCAGCATTTTGTTATTTGATTTCTTGATAGTGGCCATTCTTCCTGGATTAAGATGGAATCTCAGTGACACTTTAATTTCCACTTTTCTTGTGGCCAACATGTCCTCCAAAGTCCATATTAATGGCTAGGTCCCCATTGTGGTGCTCCTGAGAAGTTGTGGAATCTTCAGGCCCCTAGGTCATTGAGGACACCCTTGAAAGGGTTGTGGGGTCCAGTGCCTTCCTTTTTGCTCTGCTTCCTGGCTCCTGAGCTGTGCAATTTTCCTTGCAACATACCCCTGCTGGGATGTGCTGCTCTTTCCAAAGACCAAAAAAGCAAAGATTTCACTGAGTTTTGAACTGAACCCTCAATAACTGTAAGCCAAAGAAGTCTTTGCTAGGTTAGATGACTCAGGAATTTTGTTTTAGTAATGGATCACTGACTACTGCCTCTCTCTTCCTCTTTCCCTCACAGGCTGCCTTTCATCTGCAGTCAATGCATTTTCTACACAACTGCCTGATTGACCTTTCCCCAAAACAAGTATTTAGTGTACTCACTTCTCACTGATTTCACACTGGCTAGATATTAAATCCCATTGCAGGCATCCAAGATCCCCTCAGTCTGTCTCCTCTCAATGGTTCCTCCACTCTGGCACCAGATGGATGCTTCAACAAGAGCTGCCATCTTCATCTCCCTCAGCCACACACAGTGCTGCTCCCATGAAGACTCTTTGCCACTCATGCTGTACCAACTTTGGATGTTCCCCTACCATCAGCAGCAGCATCCTAAGCCTCCTTTCTCCACCATGCAGTTACAGCCTCGCATCCCCAAAAGATGGTCCCAGCTCATGATAACCTTCCCCATGGCAGGATTCCTGCTGTTGGGCAAGTGAGTAGGATTACTTTTTAGTTATTTCCTGAGCTTATGTATAAACCTTGTCAACAGGATAAAAAATTTCTCTAGGATAGGGGTAATGAATTATAGGTGTATCTCACTAGGCCTGCCACATAGGATATATTTGAATCAAGCTAATTTTTTAGTTTGGTTTGGGTATTTATTTTGTTTTGTCTTTGGCAACCAATATGAATAGATGTATTTTTTAAAAGAAAAATGATCAAATCACACATAGGTTACTATTTAAGTGACTATGCTCATTATTAAAATGGTAAATAAGCCAGACATAGTGGTACACACCTGTAATCCCAGCACTTGGGAGGCTGATGCAGGAAGATTGCTTTGAGTTTGAGGCCAGCCTGGGCTACAAAGTGAGTTCAAGGCCAGCCTGAACTGTATA
>PVLA01020277.1:0-10559 GCA_004027455.1 Hydrochoerus hydrochaeris
CACTTTACACTATGTTAATAAATTTCAACCCATGGACCCAAAGAAAAAATGTTCCTTTATCTGGAACCTCAGTGGTCTTTGACTTGCCTGTTAGCAGCTCTGAGAGAGGAACTGAGCAGGCGCTGCCTAAAGTGTTGCTGCATACCGACCTCATAGCTCGGTGTTTATGACATTTCTTTCTGTCTTGCATCGGGTTCAGTGGCTCACTATAGGATTCGGGCTGAGGGAGCAGCCACTCAGCAGAAGGCAGGAGCTCCTTAGATCAAGTCAAGTGCACAAGGGCAAATAAAAGTGCCTCCCACAAGCAGGGTGACGTCTTCTGCTTGGGAAAGGTGGCCACAGGCCCAACCCCACATCACAGAGGCTGTGGCTTTTCTCCCAGCAAGCGAATGCTGCATTTCAGAGTCGGAAAAAGAAACGGGAGTTTGCTACATGTGATGTGCTCTAACTTAGCTTTCCTCCATGAAAAAGACACACAAAACTAAGGCAGTGCCTGCAGTGCTAGTGACTTGGGAGGCTGGGACAGAAATGCTTAAACCCTGGGAATCAAATCCAGCCTGGGAAACACTTGAGACCTAATCTCTGGCTTATAACCACATGAGCAAAAAGAGTCATCTCCCGGAAGTAAGCCAATAGCGCAGCCTCTCCTGATGTTATTTCACACTTCAGGATCTCTCTCTCTCTCTCTCTCTCTCTCATTCCCTCTCCTCCCCACCCTTCCCATTGCATAGGGTCTCACTATGCAGCTTGCCTACACCTCTCAGGGATCCTCATGGCTCAGCCTCCCAAGTGCTCGAGTTACAGGTCTGCTTCACCACACTCATTTGTTTGTTTGTTTGTTTGTTTGTTTTAGTTCTGGGCATTGCACTAAGTGCTCTTCAGCCATTGATTTTTTTTAAAATGTGTTATTTTGAGTAGGATCTCATCAAGTTGCTGAGTTGCCCAGGCTGGGCTGAAACTTGATCCTCCTGCCTGAACTTCCTAGAATATTGGCATGATAACAGCTGTTATAATGGCTGTTCAGTTGTTTGTCTCATCAGTATCAGAGACTGATCAACTAGCTCATAGGCTGTTTTAGTAAATGAAGTTTTATCAGAACAAAGCCATGCCCCTATGTTCACATATTAAGTATGCTTGCTTTCTTGCTATGGTAGTATAGTGTAACTGAACTTAGTAGCTTTGCTAGCGAGCCTAAAGCTCCTGCACTGCATTTTTCCCATAGATAACATGTTGGCAAAGAAAAGGAACCAAGCCCTCTGTGACTGGACAGGCTTATATTTGGGGGTCAGCAAAGAAATGCCAGTGTGGCCCTCTCTCACGGCCTGAAGGGATTTGTATGGGATTTGAAGAGGGGATTGTGGCTACCTTGAGTTGGGGTTGCTTTGTGACCTCTGACCATCATGCTGTTGTGCCTACCTGTGTTTCTCTGCTACTCTTATTGTCAAAAGGATCCATAAACCTTAGTCATACCATGGGGGTGGCAGTTCTGTCTCCCTCATTTTTGACTTGACAAGGGCTCATGCATCCTGGGGCTGGACCTAGTGATCCTCAGGTTTTCCCTCACAATGGCTTGAAAAAAACTAATTGCACTCTAGAATGTTTATTCTGAATTACCTGATTGCTTCTTAGTTGTTTATATAGTTCAATTTAATACTGAATGACTGGACACTGCATGTTGCATGCAAATGTTTTGTTAGAAACTTTTTAGTAAGAAAACTCACAGGCTGGACTAGGTACCTCCTGTCACATTACCCACTGTGCTCTGCCCTGGCTTCCATGCAGCACTGGGGATGGGCTTGCTGGCCGAGCAGGGTCAGGGCGAGGCCAAGGAAGGTGGTGGCACACCGGGCACACAGGCCAGGTATGGGCCTAGGAGTGGAACAGATATGCATGTGCACTAGGCCCTAGTCGGTCCTGGCGTGCACCCTGCCACACTGGGAGCAGTGGGTACGGATGGCGCATCCCATACCTTGTAAGCAGACACAGTGGAAGATGAGGACAGACAGATTGAGCACTGATGGTGAATCATTGAGTGACCTGATAGCAGTCCTGGGGCAGATTGTACCTGAGGGAAATGAAGATAGAATTTCTGCTTTGCCTTCAGCAACATTTACCATCCTCGTCCTGGTGAAAAGTAATCTGCAAGGAGCCTGGATGAGAACTCCATGAAGCAGACTCCCTGCCAGTGCTTTCCTTGCAGGCTCCCTGAAAGGGCCCATGCTGATGTGATCAGGACTTTCTGCCTCACTGATCAGTTTCTGATGCCTCCTGTAGGAATGCATTTTGTTTTTTATTTTTATTAGTGTATGATCTCAGCACATGATTATATTCATCAGGGGCAGTTGGTACATATGCATAATAATAGATTGTTCCTCGATGTGGTAAAAAAAACAGCAGTAAAGAAAGGAAAAAAGAAAAACGCCTTTATTGCAGACAGGGGAGGCTGCAGTAAGGTGCAAGATCCCCTGAGGGCAGACAAAGAAAGCTTGATTCAGTTTGATGGGTGGAGTTTCAAGGGGTGGGCAGAGTTACATGTTGACAGGTGATTGGGGGAATGTTGGTGTGTGTGCGAAAAGTGGGGAGCTCAGTTTTCGGGTTTGCACGAAGAACATGGAAGTCAGTGTTGAAGGGAGGCGCTGACCAGGCCATGCAGGGCAGGCACCATGCTGAGTCTGGCAGTGCTTCACATGGGCAGAATCCATCATTCCCATCTTTTGGTTCTTAGAGACAAGACTCTTAAACTGTTTCCTGCTGAACTGGGGTGTCGTGATGGGAACTGACGTAGTCGTTGGGATGACAGGTTGGACCCATGTAGAATCTGGTACCAGGGGACCCCTCAGGACAAGGAGTTATCTTGTTCTAAAGGCCCACAATCTGTATTGAAGCAATCTGGAGAAAAGTTGAAATAGACCAGGAGCTATCATCAAAAAATGATGAGTAGTATGAGAGGCCTGCCAGGGAGAAGATAAGAGGAAAGTGTGCCCTTTTTGTTTTTTCTAATAGCAACAGTTAGACATTTTGACAGACATTATTGTAATTTATTTTTAATTGCCCATAAGAGTTGTTAATTACTGGGATAGTTGGAAGCTGCCAGAGAGGTTAAAGATTAGAGCCCTTTTTTATATTTAACTGATGACACATTTTGCATATCCTTTGATTATATTTTTTTGCTGGATGTTTAAGGCCAAGTTAAATTGAGACCTGCATTAATTACAGTTAACCTCTTGCTATCTATCAAGATCAGTTAAGTCTACCTGGCTTGTTTAGAAAACATGCCATTGATAAATCTTAATGATTAACCACGATAAAAATTGAGCCCCTAATCACTGACCTCACATGAATTTTACATATGGAAACACAGAAAATGTCAGTAGACGGTTATGATTTTGCAATGCTGGGACTGAATCCAGGGCTTCACAAATGCTAGGCAAGTGCTCTCCAGTGGGGCTACATACTCAGTCCTTGTACCAAATTATCTTATGATCAAAGACTCAAGCAAGCTGTGGTAAGGTAATCACATCAGTTGTGTTTTAAAAAGTTCTCTATCCCTCCTTTCCTCATTTATACAAATGCTACCTGGAACACGTGTGGAGTAACTGTAGTCATCTCCACCTCCGTCTGTAGGCTTTGTTGCATGGTCTTTATCTTGTCTCAATTTTCCATACCATCCAGCTCCTCTTTGTGTTTCTTCTTCTCAGTTTGTATCGCTAAAACCTTACTTTCTGCAGCATGTTTTCCTTCTGTTAGGTTAAAATAAAACAATATATTATATATGAGAATTCTATAGACAAAGATCTTGAAAATGTAAGCAGCAGAATATTTCCTGATTGTGTGAAACAGCAGGAAACTTTGACTTCACAGCCACTAGGTTTTATAGTCTATTTTGATCTGAAAATGGCTTCCCCAGTACAAAGAACAATACTTTTTTGGCAGTCCAGATCAAATCTAGAGGTGCTTTGGCACTTGACTGCATGCCTAAGCCACCATTTTGTTTCATTTTGCTGCAGTACTGGGGTCTTCACCTTGGGCCTTCAAACTGGGCTACATTCTTAGCACTTTTGTATTTTGAGACAGGGTCTTGCCAAACTGCCTAGGGTGGGTTTGAACTAGTGATCCTTCTGCCTCAGCTGTCCAGAAGGCTGGGATTACAGCTGTGTGCCACTACAGCTGGCTCCAGACTAATTTGTTCATTTTGAGACATAGCTTTGCTACATTGCCCAGACTGGCCTAGAACTTTTTCATTTTCTACCTCAACCTCCCAAATAGCTTGGATTCAAGGCATATGCCACTAAACCCAGTTGTAATATTTTAGTTCCCTCAGTGAAATGATCAGGACATTTATGTGTGATCATGACAGTTGTCTACAACTGCTTGAAGTGGCATCACGTAAAACAGAACTTGCTCTCAGTTTCCAGAAAATTAGCTAGGAGATATACATAAATAGAAGCTCCTCCCTGCTCTACTTGTAAATATGAGTAACCTAAATTTTAATGAAAAGATTGACAAATATCTTCAACCATTTTTAATTTTAAAGACAATTAAAAAACCCAATAAAAACAATACAGAACTTCCAAACAAGATAGGAAACTAACAATGGTTATGATATTACAGATTGTTGTCTTCAAAATAGATGCTCAGATTACCAGATGCAAAACTGTTCAAACATAAGCACTAACTCTTCCTTTCAATGAACTACTGGAATTAGCAGTAGAATTATCTTAGGTATCTTGTGTGTGTATACATACATGTATAGTTTTTTCCTTCCTTCTTTTCTTCTTTCCCCTCTCTCAGTTCTTTCCTTTCCAGCAGTTTCATCCCCTTTCAGAATATGTAGTATACCTTTTGAGGCTTATTACTCTTTCAGTTTCTTACACTAGGGAGACAACATGATGTTTACACACATAGGTGTGATTTATTTTACTTGTAAGTCTGACCTCTAGTTGCATCATTTACATATAAAAGCCTTGAATTTATCTTTCTTTATAGCTGAGTAGTACTATATTGTATAAAAATACCACATCTTAGGGATAGGTATTTAGCTCAGCAGCACAGTCACCTGCCTGGCAAGCATGAGGTTGTGAGTTTGATCCTCACTACGAAAAATGAAAAGAAAAAAAATACCACATCCTTTTCATGCCTTTCATAGTTGATGGGCATATAATTAGCTTGAAAGATCCATTCAAATTGTGCCGCTATAAACATGGGTGCACACACACGTCTGCCGCATGTTTTCCTTTCTTCTGGGAAAACACCCAGAAGGGGAATAACTTGGTTGAATGAGACCTGTAGTCCTAGTTTTTGGAGGAACCTCCACACTGATTTCCACAGGGGTTGTAGGACTCTACACTCCTACCAATGGTGGAAAAGGATTTTTTTCTCCACAGCCCCATCAATATTTATTATTTGATGATTTTCTGATGATAGCCATTGTTTCTTGAATGAGACAGAATCCCCGGGCCTGATGTTTTCCAATTCTTTATGTGTTCTAAATACAAGTCCTTTATCTGAGGAACAATTGGCTGGACTTTTCCCCAATATGGGACTTTTCTTTTCACTCTGTTGGAGACTTGTTTTGCTGTGAAAAAAAAAAAAAACAACAAAAACAACAACAACAAAATAAACCTTTCTAATAAGATGAAGTCTCAGTTGTGGATTCTTTGAAGTACTTCGTATGTTTGTTTTTATTCATGAACTCTTTGTCTACTTCCACGTCTTCAAGAAGTCCACCTAATTTCTATTGTAGTCGATTTAGTGTTTGTGTTTTAACATTTAGATCTTTGAGTCATTTTTAGCTGGGGATTTGGCTCAGCAGAACCAGCACCTGCCTGCCAAGCGCAAGGCTGTGAGTTTGATTCCCCGTACAAAAAAATAAAAAAGATATCTCTTGTTTACTTTAGCTTTGCATGCTGAGTAGATATGGGTCTAGTTTTAGTCTTCAGCATATGGAAAAAAAGTGTTTCAGCACTGTTTATTGAAGAGGCTAACTTTCTTTCACTGAACATCTTTGGCTCCTTTCTCAAAGAGAGTGTGGCTGAGTGTTTGTAGTTGTGTCTGCATCTTTCCGTTCCAATGATCCTCAAGTCTGTTTGCCATTACTATGCTAATTTCATCACATTAGCTTTGTAGTATAATTTCAAGTCAGTGATTGTAAGGGCTCCTGCCTTGAATTTGTTGCCCAGGATTGCCTTTGCTATTCTAGGTCCCTTCTGATTCCAGATGAATTCTAGGAATGGTTTCTCTAGACCTCTCAGGTACACTAATGGCATTTTGATCGGGATTGCATGGAGTCTGTGTAACAGTTGTGGGAATATGGCCATTTACACAATGTTGGTTTTTCCTACCTATAAGCAAGGGTAGCTTTCCATTTTCTGGTATCATCTTTTGAAAATACTATAATTTGTAATGTAAAGATCTTTTATTACCTTTGTTAGAATGATTCCTAAATACTTGAAGTTTTTGGATACTAGTGTGAAAGGTGTTGTATCCCTCATTTCTCTCCCATTGAGTTTGTTATTGGTGGGCAGGAAATCCACCGGTTTTGGAGTGTTGTTGACTTTGTATCCAACTACACTACAGAATCTGTTTATTAAATTTAAAAGTCTTTTGGTGAAGTTTTTGGGGTCTTCTAAGTAGAGGATCATGTGGTCTGCAAATAACACTTTCACTTCTTCCTTTTTTAGCCTTATTCCTTTTATTTCTTTGACTTGCATAATTGCTCTGGCTCTTTCCAGAGCTATATTGAACAGGAGTGGTGCTAGTGGATATCTTCATCTTGTTGACTTTAGGTTGAAAGCTTTCATTTTTTGTCCAATTAGTATAGTGTGGGCTATTGGTCTGTCATAGATGGCTTTTTATCAGATTGAGGTAAATACTATAAATTCCAATTTTCTGTAGGATGTTTTTTTTTTTTATCATGAATGAGTGTTGGACCTTATCAAATGCTCTTTCTGCATCCATTGAGATAAGCATGTGGTGTTTGTCCTCGGTTCTGTTAACGTGGTGTATTACATGTGAAAAGGGTCTCCCAGAGAGTCCTCACTGGGACCCAGAGTATCCCCATCCTTTTTGATCTGCCAATGAGCTGTGAATTACAAAGAGCCCTGGAGTGGAGGGTGGCTGTCAGCAGGGCCAGGCTGGGAGGGGACAAGATGGGCCGACTGTAGCCAACCCCTGGAGCAACAGAGAAGCACAAGTACATCCCTTTCCAGGGCCCAGGCAGCACTGGCCCAGCAGCCAGGCCCAGGGAGAAGCAGAGGGGAGAGGACAGGATGTCCTCGTGGGCAAGGAAAGCCATGTGGTCTTTGTGAGGATGCTGGCACCAATCTTAATGAATGGTACTGCAAGGTTTAAAAATGACTATTTTTGTGTTTAGAAATTAAATCCCCTTTTAGATTGTATTTTCTATAATCCAGGCAACCTCAACATCATGCAGTTTTGGATTTTAAAATTGTGTAGCTTTGCTTATGCCTAAACATCACATGAGGACATTTTGGTTTCTTTTAAAATAATGTGCTAATGTATTTGTTTTCTTTTTATAATAATGTGTTAAATATTTTCATCAAACTGCAAAATTTTAAAAGTGTAGTTTATTTTAGAATTTAGTAACTTAATTGTAAAATTAAAGTAAGAATGGAAAGTTGTTTGTTTGCAAAATGAAAAGTTACTTGCTCAAGCCTCAAGTGACATTGCCTTTAAGAATGACTTGTATGACCAAAGAGACTATAAGAATGAAAGCATGGAAGCTGTGTCTCATTTGGTTTTAGAGATAATTTAACTCAGTGTGTGTCTTACAATAGAATCATTTGAATAGAAGTGATGCTGGGTATGTTATAGAAACATTTTGAAACCAATCATTCAGGGTTTTATTTTTTTAAAGATATCGAATATTTTAAATGCAGGTGTGATGTTCCTTAAAGGAAGACAGTTACACGTTTCAAGCTAGAAATGAACAAAAAAAATTAAATGGGAAGAGTAAGATCACATATATTCTACAGAGTTGTAGGAGATGAAAGAGACCGTGTATCAGGTCGAACCACAGTAAACTAACATTTCTGTGAGTGAAAACTGGTCCCATATTGGTTCTTTCATTTGGTTCAACCTAAAATGTCAAGCCCTGCTATTTTGGTTCCTTTTCTGTGTTGCTGACACGAAATACCTGATGCTCAAAATTAGGGAAGGAAAGGTTTATTTCTTACAGTTCTTGGAGGTTTCAGTCCATACTCAGCTGGCTCCAACAAAGGACAACATGACAAGGCCGCAATTCATGGCCGCTACAAATAGCAAGGCCCCAACTGTCAAGAGAGACCCGCCTTCTTCCAGCAGTTACCCTGTCCACTGGCTCCACCTCTAGGCAGGGGAAGCACTCACACCACCAATCCCAGCGCTGGACCACGAACCAATCACAGGAGCTGGATTAGAGGCCTCCGTGATTATTTTAGGCCTGATGTGGGGCTACAGGAACACAAAGCATCACTCCTGCCTATATGTTGCAGCGCATAGGATGCACCCAGTAATTAGAAGCAACGCTGACCAGGGCGCATGTCAATGAGTAAGTGCCTGAGAGAAACCAAGATGAGGACTGACTGGGGTCCAAATTGCAGGTGGCAGTTTCCAGGGCCCAGGCTACAGTGACAAGAGATGGAGGAGAGAGGCACCCAAGACCCCAGTGCCCAAATTCTCCACCTCTACCTGTATGCTCTGAGTGACAAGGAGCAGCCCCATCCCCCTGTGCCATATGCCCACTATGGTGTTTTTTTGTTCTTCTTTTTAGAGTGGTTTACTGTGCAGTCCAGGCTGGCCTCAAACTCACGTCATAGGCCAGTACAGCGATGAGCTAGAACACTGATCCTCCTTCAGCCTTCCCAGTGCTGGGAAAACAGGAGGGCCCCACCACACCCGGCTTGCCATGTGTGTTTACTTCCCTGCTTTGGCCCACTTAGTGAGCACGTCTTGTTTTCAGGTTGCCTTGGCTATCATTTACTTGTGCTTACACTGTGCCCTGGCTCCACGCTAAGCACTTTGCAGGCATTAACTCATTTATCCTAACAACAGCTTAACTTCAGGCTTACTTTCTAACCCTTTGATGTAGAGATTCCAATTTTGATTTCATGGAGCTGTAATTTACAAACAATAAAATGCACCTCTTTTAAGGGCATAGTTCCATGAGTTCTGGCAGATGCACACATCTGTGAGACAACTGCTCTAAGCAATATACAAATTTTTCTCCCAACCATCCTCCTGCCCCATAGGGCAGAAGCACAAGTGTTTCTGTCATGTAGATCCACGTTGACTTTTTTTTACAGCATTTCAAAGAAATGAGTGGCTACATCATCGATTTTCTTGCTAATCAATTAGCTTGCTCCTTGTCATTGCTGAGTGCTTCCTTTGGACTGAACTGTGTGCCCCAAAATGTATAGCCTGAGGCCCTAACCCAAGGTGACTATATTTAGAGACAGGGCCTTCAAGGATATAATTAAGGTTAAATTAGTCACAGAGGTGGGTTCCTACTCTATAGGACTGGTGTCTTTATAAGACGAGACAATAGAGGTGCTCAGTCACAAATGAAAACCATGTCCACCAGCATACATGCCAGCATGCAGAAGGCCCCAGTCTCCATCTGCAACAACACTGCAAGAAGCACACATTTACACACACACAGACACACATAGAGCGTGGCTATCTGCAAGGTAAGCAGAGAGACCTCAGGTAACAGCACACTTATTGCCGTGATCTTGGACTTCTAGACCCCAGAATCATGAAGAAATACATTTCCTTTCCTCTTCTTCTCCTCTCCTCTTCTGTTTCAAGCAAGGTCAGGCCCTATGGTCCTGGCCGTGCCTGAAACTTGCAGGCCTCCTGCTTCAGCCTCCTTGAGTGCCAAGATTACAGGTAGGTCCCACTGCACCTGGCTTAGAAAAAACTGTCTGTTGTTTAAGCCACCTGGGCTGCAGTGCTGCACTGTCCCAGTCCCAGCTGATGAACACTGTGTAAGAGAGCACAGTTGATGCTTTCATCACAGGCAATAGTTTTATACCTGACAACTGAGACTTAGAGATGACTAACAACTCTGTAGATCAGCTAAGAACTAGCCTGGCCTATCGGCCTGGTTGCAGTGCAAAGCTGCAGGAAAGTACACAGTGAGCACTTGCTTGAAGTCAGAGGAGGGTTGGAGCCTGGAAGCCCTGTCTGCTAGGAGGCAGGTGCTGTTAATCAGGTTGGTCCCAGTGAGCTAGGAAGCTCTTTGACCAGGGCCTCCAAATCCTATGTCTTTGACCAGAACCTACAAGTCCTGCAAGGTCACCATGCAGATAATACAGGTAAAGAAGTCAAGCTGGGTCAAGGTCAAGTTTTATCATTCATAGGGGCTTTGGTTCAATGTCCTCTGTGGAAACCTAGACCAGCCTCCCAACTCTGATCTAAGTCTCCTTCAGCCAAGGGCTGGCAGAGATGGTGGAGGAGGGAGAGCTCAGAGGCCTGCAAACTTTGCTCTTTGGTGTGGACTGCAGAGGCACTGAGGTCATGGCCCTCAAGGTTACAGTGTGATTCCCACTAAATGAACC
>PVLA01020278.1:0-10561 GCA_004027455.1 Hydrochoerus hydrochaeris
CTCATGAGTTCAGAGTCACAGAAACTATTCTTCTGATTGTATTAATAAATGGTTATAAATTTTATGTATCTGCTTAAAGTAATGGTTAGGGGTTTTGAAAGAAGCTTTATCTCAGAGTGACAGCACTGACAACTTCGGAGAGTACTAAGAGCAAATAATGACCACCTGGCATTGAAGGAATAGGAATCAATTTTGATTATGTTTTACTGAGTATTTAATGCAGTCTTCTGTGTTACATATACTAACTAGCTGAATATATGTGGGAGGTTACTACCAGTCAACTTTGTTATGAACTCATTTCATAGAAAAATATAAAAAGGCAAAAATGCCCACTTATTGTTTTAGGTTTCACAGTTAATAACAGCTAGAGTTGGGGCTCAAAGTTAAGATTTAAGGACCTACAACCCATAATCTGGGCTGCCATTGGTCTAAAAATCCCACATTTTACTTTTACATTATCCTTAGAATTCAACAGAGAACTGTGAATTTTAGAGCAGTTTTCTCCTTAAAATAGAGCTTTCCACTTTTGGCAATATCCATGTTGGACTAGCTGAGTTGTTGTGAGTGGCTTTCTTTCATATTATAGGATGTTTACAACCAACCTTAAACACCTGTATAATTTATGCCAGGAATATTCCCCCAGTTGTGACAAGATTTATGACACTGTCACATATCTTCTGTGTGGTACAAAAAATCTTTTAGTTGAGAATTACAGCCTAAAATCAAGAATTTTGTAATGTTAATGAATGATGTTTGAAGAAAAAAGTATATGGGACATGAAAGTTTAATTCCAAGGTGTGCTCAAATAGTATGATGTATTTTTAAATTTAAAATCTTCATTACAGTAAAAACCACAATGCCATGGTTCCTCTTTGAAATATTCTCCTTTACTTTAAACATGGTTACCCCACCATTCTTTGTCTTTCTCATGCAAAGACCCTCTTGTAAAATGAGTTGCATAGTAATAATACCCCACCAATGTGACCACTTTCTGAAGAATTTTGAAGTCATCTACCTTGAGTGTTTTTAATTATGCTATTGTGACTTCTCTGTCTTGAATTGTTTGAAATCAGTTATCAGTTTAATAGTAACTTTGACTTTGGGGAAGAGCCAGAATCCACAGGGTGGGTGAGATCACACAGTAATGTTACTATTTGACAAAAACTTCTGTAAATATTGAATTGGAAAGGAGTAATCAAAAACTTTGATGAATGATATAAGTATTCATCACAGTAGAAGTTACATAGTCATTCATCAACTTCAAAATATTTAAAGTGCTTTTCCTAGCTTCATGCACTCTTATAGTTCTAGGCAATGCATCTTTCACTATAATAAGTTTGCAATGTAAGTATTCATCATCTATCCCAATAACTTCTTAGATAATACATATTTCTCAATTCCTGATTTTTCTGAAATTATAGTATCCTAATGGACAGTTAGGAAGTTTATGCACAATGAGCCTGCCATGTGAAGCTTCTTGAAAACATGACTTAACAATAATTAATTGCTTAATTGCTGTATTTTAGATATTTAGTCTTTTTTTTTCTTGGTACTGTAGATCGAACTCATGACCTTGCCCTTGTCAGACTGAGCTCAATCCCCAGCATGATACTTTAGTCCTTAATTCAAATAAAATAGTAATCTGTTGAATATTTAGGAAAAAAGTAATAAAATAATGTGATAAAATAATAGAAAAAAATAATAAAATAATAAAAGAAAAAATATAATAAAATAATAAAAGAAAATAATGCCAAATTTTTAAAAAGTAGAAATTTAGTATAATAATAAAATTTGCACATTGTACATAATAACTATGGTATACCTGAAGTTCAACATGAAGTCATGTTTTTAATCAAAATTTACTGAAAATATTTTTAGTTGATCTGGCATTGAAGAGAATAGTAACCAAATGATGGCTCTCTTGTAATCTACAATGTGGATCAAAATATTGAATATTTACATCATGACTTAATATATAAAGAAGAAAAAAGGAATGGATGCTGAGAAACAACAGAAATAACATAAATCAGCTGTGAATATGGGAGAGTAGTGGACAAAGAAGATAAGAAGAACATTGTGTTTTAACCAAAGCAGAATTAATTTGCCAAACCATCTCAGTTGTCATATTCATTACCTGTGTAGTTTGTGAATGAACAGATAAAATATGCTCTACAAATGTACTTCAGAAGAATTCACTTTTCACTACATAGTAAGGTACAGAGCTATATCTTACTGAAGCCTACCAAACCTGCGTCTTTTATCCCTAATATAACAGCCCAGGATTGCTCGGGGACAGTTTTGTGGGCTCCTACAAATAGAAGTCATTGCTGGATATAGACAAAACTCACTCTTTTATCAAGTCAATGGTAAAAATTTCACATATTATGGATCAGTTGTATACATATCCCCTATTTTTAATTATTTAATATTGCTATTCTAAGTTGTCCCTTTTAATTAGTAAACTGTATATTTATTTACACTGTTCACATTAGGTTAACAAGTTGATTTTCAGTATTCCTGTCATAGAGTTGTAAACATATACTCTAAAAGTATTTTCCTAGCATTCAACAGTTAGTACCTGTTAATTATTCAAAGCACAGATTGTTCTTTCCCATCATTTGATTTGTGAAGCACATTGTTATTCTCCCTCAGAGGGTCTTTATGAACTTCTTAGTTCCCACTCTGGGAGTCTGGACTGTCAAGGCTAGCTCCTGTCGGGGAGCAAAAGAATTAATTTGTGAGCACTTTCCTCTCTCCAGTGGTACTGTCCACAGTTTGTGATCCCATGGGAATGACCTTGTCAAGAGGAGTGCTCCACCCCCAAACCCGCCGGCCCCCCCCCCCCCCCCCCCCCCCCCCCCCCCCCCCCCCCCCCCCCCCCCCCCCCCGCACTGACAAAGTCCTGCTGGTCGCCTCAAGGTCTTGCATGCCTCTAGGGAAAAGTGGCAAAGAAATAAAGCAGCCCTCACCTCCTGTGCAGCTGCAGAGGTCCTGCCAGCCAACCTGTCATGGTTTATGTCAGCAGCTCCCAACCTCATGCAATTGTGCCTTTGTGATTGGTTCATTGCCTAGCACTCGGATTGGTGGTGTGAATGCTACACCTGCCTAGGGGTGGAGCCAGGATATGATGTAATGGTGGGAATGTGTGTCTCTCTTCTCTCTTGCTTGGTTCCTGCTTTCTGTTTTCAGCCACCATGAACTGAAGCTCCATCATACCTCCCTGCCTTGGAGCCAAGTGAGTATGGACTGAAACCTCCAAGAACTGTAAGAAATAAACCTTTCTTTCCCTAACTTTGGGTTTCAGGCATTTTGTCTGAGTGACAAGTAAAAAGTAACTAAGACACGGCCCTTTCAGCCACTGGAGAGGAACAGTAAGAAAGCAATGTGACTTCCAAACCTCCTGCACTGAGGGAGGCCCTGCCTGCTGCTTGGGAGAAATGGCATGGAGACAGCCCTACACCCCATCAGCCAGCAGAGGTCCTACCAGCCAGGGAGAAGCAGCAAGAAAACCATGCAGCCTCCCAGTGGGCTGTTAAGTGGTCCATCAGCTGGAGCTAAAGAGCATGGAAGCTGCCCAAGTTTCCTCCCCACACCCCTAAACAACCTGACGTGACACAGGCTGAGATGATACTAAGTGAAGTAACTGAAGTAGGGAAGTAACCTGATATGTATGTTCTTTGATTGACTTTGTAGGCCTGGGGCTAGCAGTCTGGGTGACTCTTTAGAGGATAACCATATGCAATGTAGTAACAATGGTGGATTTCCTATTGTCCTAATATTATTATGCTTCCTTTCATTTTACTGTTCTGTTTTACTCCTTTTAAAATAAAAAATTTAAGTAAATAAATAAATGCAGAGCTGGCATTTAAGACTAGTTAAAGGACAGAAATGTGGTGCTACAACACAAATCTTGGCAGCTTCTAGGAAACTGAAGGCAAAAATACCCTTAGTTCTGTGGTTGCTGAAGAAGATATAGATGCCTTGCTTAGGACATTATACTACCTTGAAGAACCATTTGCTTTAGGATACTCCATGCCTGTTATACTTCCCTTATGCCCATGTTCAGTGATTTTTCTATGCCTACAGGAAATTTCTAAGCTGTAAAGACTGGAAATCATGCCAACATTCATCAGCATGCAAGTCTGTATGCACATGGGATTCCCAGGTGCACCTGAAGGTCACACTGAGGTGAGAAGAATGGAGACGATATGAGTGACTTAGAAGTAAATGAACCTGGAATATCAAAGTCACAGCTGAGAGGTGGGATGGACCTCTACTCACTGGTCTAGGATAGCTGACAGGCACAGACTGCCATTTACCATGAGGAGACCGACCATTATCCTCAAAAGCTGCTGTGAAGAGCCCTGCAAACACCTCTCCAGCCACAGACAGTACCTCTGGTGGGACTTTATGGTCTAAAATCCCTGTACTTTCAAAACATTGTCTAATATTTACTAAAACATATGGTGTTAAAACTGATGAAATTGATGACACTGTTGATAATTTGAATACCTTGTCTATATTACCTCCTCATGTATCATGCACACCTGACAAGGGTAAGAACAAACACAGAAAATTAGGCACGATAATTCTCCAGAAAAGCATCAGGAGGTTACATTTTCACTAGTGATTATGCCGGCCCTGCATTTCACACCTGACTTTGTCACTGCTATTCGTGGCCAATAAGCTTATGATCATGGCTACTTCATCATTTCAATTATCATTTTGGTTCCTAAGCTTCAGAAACTGTTCAGAGAAACTTTAAAAAATTTTTATCATAAATTTTTAAAATGTTACATAAAGTGATAAAATTCCCAATATTTTTATATGCAAAAACATTTAGTAATTTCTCAAATGTGATTGGGGTATAGAGTAAGAATTACCATTGGACTTTCTGTGACTGTAGAGAAGTAGCCAGTGAGAGAAGAGTGATGTCTCTATATGCAAAAGGGAAGTCAGATTATGAACACTCTCCCAGATTACCTAACAGGAGACATGACCTGGCCAACAGGAATGAGAATGCTGGAGGAATCGAGGATGGACATCAAGAGGAGGATAATAATTGTGTCTGAGTATCAAAGTGATGACATATGCCAGAAAAAGTTTGTGACATAAACATGTAGGTAATGAAGAAGATGTGTAAATAAAAGTATTTCCTTATATGCTATGATTAATATAACATAGCTCACTGTACATGCAAAGAGAACATGCAAATCAATTATTTTGTCTCTTTACTGTATCCAAGTGCACCTTATAATGTAATAGAATATTTTCAGGGGCAGAATTTCAATCAATCTATACAGTGTTATAGAAGTAGTTTTATTATTAGTTCTCTCAGAGAAAAGTGTAAGAACCAATTGTATTGGTGGAGAATTTTGAGGAATGAGTCACATGAATTTGGGCAAAGCTTTGATGTGAATGGTAACCTATGCTTGCTGCCCAGAGTATTGGAAATTAGATGCCCATCATGTCTGTAAGCGATTAAGGTTTCTTAGCGCTGCTTTATATACATTCATGTACTCACAGTAGTGCTGGTCTCTTACGTTCCCTCTAGCACATGTGACTTATTGGATAACTGGCCCTAAGCATATAAAATTTTGTAACTTTCTTTAAACTTGACATTGCATCCTTTTCTACATTTTCATTTATCAATTAATTTTTTTCCTCTTGATGCTGTGTTAGGTACTATTACACATTTCCTAGGAGTAGGCATAATTTCTCCTTTTATAACAGTGCATTTGAAAATATATCACTACCTGCTGAACACATATCCCTATAATTCAACATAACCTGGTTGAATTTATCTTGTACATGATATTCCTCAAATTTCTATGTATGTCTTTTTTTCTCCCATATTAATACATTACAAAATTTTACAAAGTAAATGAATGTATTCTAGATTTTTCCTTTTCCTTGAACTTAGCATATAATGATCCATATTATCTGTGGTGGTTTTTTTCCTCTGTATATAACTTTCATACCTATTTATCCATCGTACTATTTACTGTTAGATTTCACTGGAACCATTTTTTAAATGATCATACCTCCTAATACGTTTCTCTGTTTGGTCACTGCCAAATTATAGCCCGCTTTTTAACATCAATCCTAGATTGATAACCATAATATGTAGATCTGGTCAAGATGATTTTTAAACTGCAATCAGTATATGAGGCCCTCCTAGATTAGGTGCAAGTTCTGTATATTCACACACCATTTCTTTCAGAATCTCTCATTTAGTGTTCTATTTAAACTTGGCTCCAAAAAGGAAGAGTTACTCATTACCTTTAGCTTTCTTCAATTTCATTTGCTTACATTCATAATACAGTAGCCCTGACTTTTCATTTTTCAGTTTTGCTTTCTACTGTTTTATTTACCATCAGCCTTATTCAAAAACAATGAAATGGAAAAGTCTAGATATAATCAATTCATAATTTTAAAAAACTTATTGTTGTTGAATTTAGTTTTCAGTTGTTACAATTATTGCACCTAGTTTATGAATTAAACTTGATCATTCTTATACATGTGTAGGAAAAATTTGACACATGCAGGATTTGGCAGTCTAAGGTCTCAAGCATCCAATTGGGTCTTGGAATATATCTTTGAGCAAAATTTTTATGTATAGAATGGAAAGAACATGTGGAAGGAATGAAGTCTGTCTTTGGGGATGTACATCCATCATTATTGCTTGTGTTAGTCAATCTCTTTGGGCTCAGAAATGAAAAGATAGCCAGAGATTTAGCTCAGCAGCACATGTGTCTGCCTGGCAGGACCAAGGTGCTAAGTTAGATCGCCGGTACCAAACAAACAAACAATCAAGGAAAAAAAAAAAAGAAATGAAAAGATAGGTCTACATAATATACAAATTATTTTATACTTTTTCATTGATTTTCAGTTATTCAGTTTTATTTTTTGTACTTGGGATTTATCCCAGGGTCTAAAACATGGTAGGAAAGTGTACCACAACTATGTTGCATCTCTAGTCTTACAAAAAATACTTTAATTTGAAACAGAGTTTACTAAACTGCCCATGCTGTTCTGGAACTCGTGATCCTCCTGCCTCAGTCTCCTGTGTAGATGGAGGTACTGGTATGCAGCTTCCTAATGTGCAAGAACAATACGACTTAAATTATTTCTGTTTTGACTAAGCACCCTGTGGTTGTACATGACTTAGCACAAACTCCAACAAAAATCCAGAGAATAGCAAACACAAAAGAACTGTAAATCCTTAAAGTCTTTAAATTTGAGCAAATATTTCATGTCAAGACTGGGCTGGTCCAAATAATCAACACCAGAGCATTTTCCATTTGCCCAGCTGCATCACCAAAGAGAGTGTTACTCTTGAGTTTGCTAATAGAAAAATACATAAAATCAGTTTGTTGCTATCATTATTGTGTACAAAAAATTTCCTCATAAACAAAATTGTACCAAAAAAAACAACTTGTCAATGTAGGTAGGTTTTCTTCTTTGCTTTGAAAGTGTGCTTGGGCCATAGATTAACTCAGCAGCCCAAGCACCTGCCTGGCAAATGCAAGGTCACGAGTTCGATCCTTGATAGCAAAACAAATAAATAAAAGGTATGCTCTATTGTTTACTTCATAATGACTTAAAGAAGTCAGACTTGCTAATACTTAAATTCCAGTGTCTTCTATACATCTTTAAAGAAATCATTCCTGATAATAAAGTCAATCTCTGTTTCTTTCTTTCATCAACAGCTAGCTGGTCTTCACCTAGACTCTTCTGTAGCATCCCGAGGCTTTGGCCTCAGGGTAGAAAGAGGAGAAATGACTTTGTGAGGGGAGTTCCCGTCCCATAGTGGCTGCTGTTCCTGTCTTTATAGTCAGGTAAATGATGGACACTTTCTCCACAGTCTTGACTTGTCCCCAGTCACTTACATTGGTGGATGTGTAGGGAGAAAAACCTGTTGCACCTATCTGTAATTCACATGTCACAGGCGTTCTGCATGCTCGTGAAGGCCCACACTTGATTTAAGGTTTTGTTTTAACATTTTAGCAAATCCTTTTAGCTAGCTTGTGAAGACTCTGGTATCTTTGCCTAATTATTAATGGGCCATGTTCTGTCTTTTCTTACAGCTCTATGTCTCTCCTTATTTCTTACATCAGTGATAATTTCAAGACTGTTTCAAGTTCAAGAAAATTTTGAGTTTTTGATTACCCAGATATCTTTGTCTTAAGTTTAAAGTAAAAAGCAGAAGTCCTAGGAGGAGTTTTAAGAATGTTATAGTAGCTGAGAGTAGAGAATTCCCTGGGTGTTATCCATGTTTGTTATTTCTTCAAGCATGGAGTATAGACCTGGAATCATGATTACCCAGGATGAGTATTGGATAGCAAATAGGATCCTCCATAGGAACTTTGAATCCAATTTTTGAGTGTAGACCTAAGCACCCTGTATTTTTAAAACTTTTCAGATATTCTAAGCTTTGACAAGTATCTTCAAGAATGGTGAAAGAGGTTTGACTAATAATCAAATGATTGCTTAGTCAGTGATGCTAGGAGATCCTAGAGAGTAAGGTGGTTACAGGTAGAACTGGGTAAACCACAAGATGCCTCCACACAGTATCTTCCAACTCTTATATCTTTTGTGCTTTTAGGTTGGTGCTTGTCACATTAATATATCATAGTATAGAGTACAGGTACATAGCTTAGCAGTTTAGCATGTAAATATGGTACTAGATATCCTAGGTTCAAATGCAAGTTTCACTTTAATTATCTCTGTGAATATGGGAAATTCAACTAATTGCTCTTACTCAGTTTCCCTTACTTATAAAATAAGCATATTGATATCATAAATCTTGTCAAGTCTACACAAAATATTATAAAGTTAAAATATGGAAAGAATTGATCAAGAGGTAACTGGTAGAATTAAATAGTGTGGAAATGGTAGATGTATTTACTCTAACATAATTTTAATCTGACAATAAATTTTCACACCGTCAAATCAATTTTTTAAAACTAATGGAGGAAATTATTTTTTTCACTCTTTGATGGTTACTGATTTGCCACTCATGCAGTGTCTGTCAGTGATTGCAATTTAATAACATTTTATACTTGTTCCCTCCCCATGTGTATTTTGCCTTTTTCCAGTTTTTTAATGTTTGTGCTTGCACTATTCCTTGTGGGAACTGGTACAAGTACATACACACATCTATTTTCTTCACTCTTGGTGTGCAAGTGTGATAAAGCTCATCATTTCTCTACATTTCAATCAGTAAAGGGCAAGAAAAAGGGGTTAGAGGTGTGGAACTGCCCAAAGACACATAAGCGATTTAACCAAGCACACTGAGCACAGGTCTCTGAAGAAGTGCTATGTCCTCCATGCCCCGCATTAGGCCTTTCCAATGCAGAATATGTGCCTATTTCTTATGCAATAGAGGTTCTGTTTAAAAAATAAAAATACAATGAAAGATCACTTTCTACATGTATAGCTTCAAGTGTTTTACATATGACCCCAACAACCTCAGTGACTGATAAGAATACATGCTATACATAGGAAATAAGTCTAAATATATAAACAAGAATGAAAAAGGAAAAAGGAGATAAGGAGGGAGGCGGGAGAGAAGGGAAGGGGATTAAGAAAAGAAACCAGCTGTGTTATGCACATATACCTACTCCCAAGATGACTGCAAAATGCAAGAATTGTAAACATGTATCAATACAAAAATTTAAAAAGTGTATTTGTCTATCTCATGTTTAGCTAGTTGTTTATTGTCAAACCAAAAAGGAATTATTTGATTATCTTCCACAATAAGATAGTATGAAAATACAGTAAGTAAATAAACAGAAAGACAATATTTGAAAGTTACAAGTCAACCTTTCTATTTTACTAAAACCTTTTCAAAAGGCATATAAAAATAAAAAGCTTCATTGTATGGAGTGAAAAGTCTCTACTGTAATTATAAAACTTGACTTAGGAGTCTCAATGTCCCACATGAGTTTTGACTAATCTAAATTTGTTAAATGGAAGAAAACTGAAGGTAGTTAGAAAAAATAAGAGGAGTAACACTAACAGTTTTGATATCTGAATCTATGGAAAGCTGTTTCTAAGATATAATTGAGATATGTGAAATAAATGTGAAATTATAGGAAATTACAACTTCAAAGTAACTATACTTCAAATCCTTGTATATCTGCTCACCAGGCAATTATTTGTATTAGCGTGCTAAACTATTTATTGATTGGATTTTTAAGATGATCAATCCATACAAATGTTGTGAGATAAGTGAATATCTGCAAGCATACAATATAAACTTGAAATCCAGTAAATGATAGAAGACATTGATTCTTCACGTTTTTAATTTGAACATGAAGTGATTGGGTACAATTTAAGTTTTGGGGTGATGTTTTATGGTGGTGTACTTTTTTTAATAAAAGGTTCGAACTCACAACCTCACACTTGTCAGTCAGGCACTTATGCTGCTGAGCTAAATCCCCAGACCTACAATTTGTTTTTAGCAATTAATTTCTCTGTGCCTTCATCTGTACAGCTGTGGCCGATTTTGTGGGCCTGTGAAGGTCCGGAGGGGAACTTCAGAAACACGAGTGAC
>PVLA01020279.1:0-10557 GCA_004027455.1 Hydrochoerus hydrochaeris
CTTGGAATGTTTTGTACTGATAATTGTAATTTGTGTAGTTCACATGTGTATGTTTTTATGTAATGCTCAATATGGAGTCGAGGGTGGAGACTCCAGGGGGGTTGCTGGAGGCCCTCTAGATAACCCCTTTGTGAGGACTGGTTGTGGGGTTTTGCCTTCTGTGAGTAGTGTGAGAGAGTTTATACAGAGGCTTTAAATGAAAGAGCTCATGGAGGAGGATTTACAAAATTCCTGTGAGACAACTGCCCTGAGACACTGGACAGGCAGCCAGAGATGGGCAACTAGGACACATATGTTACACCACCGGCCGCCTAAGACAGGCACAGGACCTATTGCTGTCCTGCAGGCCCATGACAGGTAAGGCCTGGTTGGGTTCATATGAAGAGTCCTTGAGCTAAGACAGGTGCTGTCCTCACAGGGACTGCCATACTCCCATAAGTGATAAAGGAAAAAATGTAGGGAGCGGCATGATAGCCTCACACATCTCTTCCTCCTGCAGGCATCCAGGTGCATCGGCTTACATTTCCCAAGCTAACTAAGTAACAAGATTGAGATGTTACAAAGGTGAAAAGAGTTAATTAACACCTATTGCTTGGGATTGTCCCTGCCGGCCCTAAGCCTGGGGTGCTTCCTGCTTGGGGTTGAGGTTAATTAAAACCTATTGTTTAGGATTGTCCCTGCCTGGCCCTAAGCCTGGGGCACTTCCTGCTTGGGGCTGGGGGTTGCTGCCAAAGGTTAGCAAATATATACTCCAGCTTCTAAAAAATAAAAGGGGGATTCAGATTCACTCACAGACTGGTGTGCAGTGTCTTCTGTGTCTCACTCACCGACTCCCTGTCCACCTTTGGGAACCCTCTGCCCTGCCGCGCTGGGCTCTGGCAAAAAAGTCAGTGAAAATCGGGCTGCCGGCCAAATGTGACCGAGGCATTGCACTAAAATAAATAGAGTAACTGTTGCCTTTCTTTCGTTTGCCTGGGGATCTGATCCTGTAGCTCCAAGGTAGCTTCTCTTGGCTGAATAATTTGAAGAGCACTGAGGGAAGTGGAGAGCTTGCCTCTGAGGGCTCAAAGTATTTTTGAGATACAAGGGCTAGGCACTAAAAATAGGGCCTGAATAAAACTTTTTATAAGCAGATGAAACCTGAAAAATGCTTTAGAGCATGATCCTACAGCATGAATTTGAGGTTTTGCTGGCTATGCGTCCAAAATGTGAACCATGCAAACCTTTCCCTCAGCCCTGTTTACTGTCCAACAAAGTCAGGGAGGGTTATTTTGGCTCCTGGTTTCCTGGGTTTCTGCCCATGGTCAGCTGGTTCTACTGCTGTGACCCGAGGTGACAGGGAGCATCACGGTGGAGGACATGGGGACGCAGAGTTGTTCACCAGTTGGCACCCTGAAAACAGAGATGGGGAGCAGCCTGAGAGCAGCTGGGGGTCAGACAGGGCCTGATCTTCCATGAAACAACCCAGCCCAGAAGTTAGAGGCTTTAAGACTCAAACACTTCCCCAAAGACCGTCAGCATCCGAGCAGTCCTGAGGGCTCCTTCAGATCCAAACCACTGCATTCAGCTACAGGGAAAGCACCCTCATTTTGTTTTATCTTCTGCAGGTGTGTGATATAATGAGCGTTCACAGCCAAGTTCTGTGACTGGGCCACCGCAAACCTACAGCTTTAGCTTACATGACTGGGGGAGACACTGAAGGGTTTTTGTACCTACTGTCCCGCTTTGGCAATGCAAGTACACATATCTGATGATGGGCAGATTTGCCTAGGGCCCCAGGAAGTAGTTTGAAAAGACGTCTAAACGCAGCCGATCAGAGATGCTGCCCTGCTGACTCCCTTTGCCACCATCTCTGCAGACACGCACTTAGTTTGTGGTAGTTTTATGTCCTGTAATCACCTTACAATACATGCTATTTATTTAAAAGGGCTAAAGTATGTTCTTTGAGTAGCAATCCATTAGTGGTGATGAATTTATCTAATTACCTATTGTTTATTATTTGAGATGTTTCTATTTAATGGCGCCGGGCTGGAAAAATGCACACATTATCTAAGAGGCCTTTTTGGCCATTAAGAATTCACTGATGAGAAAGATCACTGTGGAGGAAACCGGGCACTGTCCAGGCTAGACTCTAAGACGGCTACGTGCTGTTAAATGTAGGGCACAGACAGTTGGGCTTATGCATTTCTTTCATAAGCATCATTTATGCTCTGTTCCCAAGAAATATTTCAGAGTGCTGGGATGCTGAGGAGACCATAGGCTGCCATGGCTGCCAGCCACCTGGGGCTAAGGTCCGCCCCTGAATTTTACGGGGAGGAGAAATCCAGTTCTGCTTGGGATGGCAGAGGTGAAAAAAGGATTTGATTCAGGAGACTTGGTTATAAACCCTTGTTCTTAGATGCTTGATAGATTTATTATCCTGGAAGAATCCCCTCTGCTTTCTTATCCATAAAGCCAAAGTAATTCCTATCTGACAGCACTGTCATGAGAACAGAATGGTATATGGAAATGTCCTTTACCAGATGAAAGAAAAATCTAGAGATTTATCTTTTACAAAACACTGTAATTTTGCCAGCCCTTGACAAAATCGGAATGTGTTTTATCTCTCTTCTCCTTTGGAGACATCTGTCCACCAAGGAGGCCTGGCTTCCTGTTTATTCATTCGGGTGAGTTACACCTAACAAATCGGTTAAACAATACATGGGATTGATTTGTCTAAATACAGGTAGAGATTGAACAAGTGGGTTTTTAAAAGCCACTTTGGATTCAGTTGCATCCCATCTTCTGGCTCTGCATCCTGTGATGATGCTTCCTGTATGTGCCTCTAAGATTTCGAGGCCAGTCACTGCCAGGCACCCCTGTCTTCACGGCCAACCTGAGACAGAGCCCACATCCCAGATCCCTGGCTGCAAATACTGAGGCTTCCAGGTTTTGTCACAAGCCCACCTCTGGGCCAAACCTTGTGGCCTAAGGAAAGGAACGTGTGACACCGGTTGATGGGAAGCCATGTGCTCTATCCTTGGACCTGAGGGGAGTCAGCATGTTTAGGGTCACATGAATTTGCAAGTTTACATCAGAAAGTATTCAAAAAGGTAAAGAAAGAAGTGCACGGCGGGACTTGAGCTACAATCCGTCCCCGCCCACTAACCAGATGAACCGTGGCGAGGTTCTGGGTTGTTGGGGGCTGGAGGAGGGGTGAGCCTGGGGTCTGTCTCTGCTCCATCCCTCCCCCTTCCTTTCTGCAGCGCCCTCTGCTGTGCTCCCAGCAGGCAGGACCCCAGCAGCTCTGCTTCCCTGACCGCTCCTGCCTTGCAGCCGGCCTGCTTGGACCAGAGCCCGGGTACCCACGAGTGGAGTAAACTGGCTCTCTCCAGGCTGCTGGCCTCGGGCAATTTATCCAGAGGCAGGAAAGCTCACCTGTAGCACTTTGTCGGGGTGGGGGCAGGTATCATAATGGAGCTGTGGTGACAGGTGGGGCAGATCTATCCAATCAAGTGTGGGTCTTTCAGATTCACTGAGGCCCAGAACAGCTAGGCGGGGCTCAGAGCCCAGGTGGTAACTAGGTTTGGCCTCTGGCCCTGTGACCAACCAGGCGGAGTCTAGGCAAACAGCGCTTTCTCTGTAAGGTTCGCTTTTTCTATCTCTTACTGGAGGTAGTAGAAATACAAGTTGGTTCTGAGGAATAAATGAGATAATTAAAAATATATTCAATATAGTTCCCGAGACACAGGGAAGTAGGGTGCTAATGAGTTTTAATTTTTACCTGAAATTTTTTCATGTATTTTAATAGAAATCCTTGAATATGGTCTATGGCTTGTCAATTTATGCCACAGTTTATGAACATAGATGGCATGGTATTCAGAGGGTCAATTCTTCCCTTCTTCTTGTCGCCTTAACTTGTCTCTCAGAGAAACAATCTTGTGCATTTGGGGAAAAAGCTTCACACTGTCTACCATTCTTTTTTTGGGGGTGGGGACAGGATCTCTCTGTGTAGTTCAGGCTGGCCTCAAACTCACAGAAATCCTCATGCCTCAGCCTCTCGAATGCTGGAATTACAGGCACGCGCCACCATGCCTGGGAAGTCATGGAAATTGATCATGTTTAGAGCAAACACATAATTGATTGTTGAAATGAAGAAGCCTTTGAATTAAAGGAAGTCACTTAAAAAGTAGTTAACAGCCAGTGTGGTGTCTTACCTATACTTATATCACTCTGAGAGGTTGACACAGGAGGACCTTTAATTCAAGCCCAGCCTGGGCAATTTAGGTACTTAGTGAAATTATCTCAAAATCAAGAAACAAAAACAGAAAAATGACTGGGGCTGTAGCTCAGCGCAAAGGCCTGGGTTCAATACTCAGTACCATAAAACCCGAATAAACAAACAAAAAACTCGACTAACATGTGATAGTTGACCTAGGAGAGGTATAAATAAGAACTTTCCCATTTAAACTGTCTAAGGTAAGAAAGTTTTCACCTAAAATAGAAAGACCTGGAGTTAAAGTACTTAGGGACATAAAAAAGGGGTAGGATTCTAAAAGGAAGAAGTGTTTTCGTTTTCCTTCTGTGCTGTCAGTGAAAACTGTCTCAACATTAAAGCCTTTTGTTATTTTATTCTATTTAAAATATTGTCATAAAGATTCATATAGCCACACAAATATTATAGCAGATGTATTTTTCTCCTAGTTTGATTTGTTATAAGAAACAGAACCAACCCAAACACATTGCTATGGTTATATTTAAGTATATCTACACTTTTAAAACAATAAGACTGATAGTCTTTCCTAGCACTGATGAACTTCTGACATAAAGGTGGGGTTGGTAATAGTGCAGAAGCCCAGATTTCTCAAGTTTTGAACTTCTTTGGAATTATCTGCTTCTCTGCTTCTTGTTTCCCTCTGGGTTAAACAGAATTTATACATCTGACATTCAAGATCTGCATAAATGCTATGAAAATAATAAATCTAATTAACTTTACCATCCTTTAATTACTGATCTTACAGAACTAAGAGGATAGAATAATGATCCTTTCCATGCCATACAATACTTTTATCCCTTTTCGTGTCTTATGTGGGCAATTCCATCTACTATATGTTTGTATTATTTACTAGTAAATTAACAAAGAATTTGTGCTGTTCCAAAAGTGATTTCAGAATGAATAAGGAATACCTACCTTCTAAAATATGAAGGACTTAAAACAATTTCAAAGAAGCAAGGAGGAAACAAGAATAAGAAGAAAAGATGCCTCTAGGCAGAAAAGATGCCTCTAGGCTGATGTCAGCACACAGACGGAGACTGTGGATTTTAGCCACTTGCTGGACAGGCTACGTAAATACGTCCTCACACTGTAGCAGTCAGAAAGGGAGAGCAGATAAAGGTCCAAGTGTCGGAAAACAGCCACTGCACCTGCAAACCACAGTGCTTTTGATGTTGAAAGAAGGGAAAGTTTTCTTCCTCTGAAATGCGTACACCTTAACTTCCTTTACATTTTTACAAGATAATGTGATCCTCTAATAGTAGCATGGAACATTATTTTGTCTTCTTATGTTGGTGGTTCTAGCACTTAAAATCAAACATTTTCCCTTGGTTTTGAGAAGCATTCATTCCAGTAGCTTGCTTGTGTGCTAATCATGTAATAACTGGATGTTTTAATTATATTCTACCATTGCTTACATAAAAAATGTGCAAATTGCTTTATGATGTAAATATTTATGAACTTTCCTCAGATTGTTTAACATAAAACTACACATGAAAAATGCTGTGTTTTCAAATGTAGGCTTTAGTTTTTCATCACATAGGAATTCTTGTGATTTATAGGTCATTCTAGTGTTTTTCCCCATAGCAGACATTATTTTTCTTATGTCAAAGCCTTAAAATTGAAAAGATGGCCCAGTAGTTGTGTCCCACTATAACTGGTGGCTTGCAGGGACTGAACAGAAGGTATCTTGCCTCTGGAGCATGCACCTGAGAGCACCAGGTTGACTGCCCTGTTTGCTATCCCAGCTAGATTCACCAAAGCAAAACTGCCTCTGGGAGTGTGAGAAGTCATAAAACGGGCTTTTCCTGCAGAACCGAAAGGTTGCTCCAGGGCCTTCCTACTGAATCACACCCCTGTCACTCCCCTCTTTTGTTCTGAATTTTGAGACAGAGTCTCACTAAGTCGCCAGGTGAGACTCTAGCTTATGGTCTTCCTGCCTCAGCCTCCCAGGGTTGGGATGACAGGTGTGTGCCACCATACCTGGCCACAAAATGGACTTTTAACGTGGATACGAAAGTCAGTACTAAGCAGTTTAAAAATTATAGATAGCAAAAGTTGAATTGAAGAGTGGACAAAAATCTGATAAACTTGAAATCAATGCAAATGTCAAGCTTTCCGGTTTCCAGTGTCTCCAATAGTATCCTCCAGGACCTCTGGGTTTGAAACTTACTGAAATTTGGACAGGATGAAGATTTTAGAAGTATCGATTTGAAAATGCCCCTTGGCCGCTGGCCGTAGTCTGGCTTCTGAAAATAGAATCTTATGAATTAGATTACCGTGGCTCCTTGGCTTTGGTAGGATTCAGGAAAAAAAAAACTGTAAAAGAGAATCCAAGAGTGAAGGGTGTGTTAGGCTGCATGGAACAGAAGGCCCAGGTCACACAGGCTCACGCAGCAGACACTTTGTCCCCCGTAATCACGGAGGCGGCACAGACCAGGCCGGCATCGTGCAGTCATACCTGAGGGCTGGGTTCCGTCACTGACGGGGTAGCGTGACCTGACAGACTGCCTCTCGCTGAGTCTTGGTCTCCTCAGGTATAAAACAGACAAAGGGTGTCTGCAACATACAGATGTTAAAATTACCAAGCTCACTTATGTAAGTCAAGCATCAGATTTGGCTCTAAGCATATTATTTAACTTTCATAATTACAGACAAATATATAAACGTAAACAGATTTCTCCAGATTTCTGAAGAGCAAAGGTGGAAGCCTAGGGACAGAATGTAGAGCAGCAGTCACCAGGCAGTGGGGTTGGCACTGTGCAGGTGCACTGAAAGCCATGGAGGAAGTTGCGGGTGGTGATGGTCCGTTTTGGTGGTGAGTATACAACAGCACATGTTTGCCAAATCTCACAGTCTCTTATTAAAAGACTGGATAAACCGCATGTAAATAACAGTTTAATTAAAAAGTGTGACAGCATGAACCATAAACTCAAGTGAGAAGCCTGACTAGCCCACCTATTAAGGCCTGTGCTGATGCACGCACAGGTGTACACTGGACCGTGATGCACTGTATTTTTGATATGGAGATAAACATGTCACTTGGAAGATAAAGTCACAGATTTTTATATCTAAGGAACTCTGGGAAAGTGGACAGACTGCCCTCATTCAGAGCTAGGAATTGCTGGGTCCTCCAAGGTCAGGGGCAGGGCCAAGGCAGGGGTAAGGTTGCTTCTTTGGTTACAAAGTGGTCCTCAAAATGCCTCCTAACTTGCCGTGCTGTGCGGTTTCTATTACACTGCAGTTTCCTTTGTAATTAAAAGAGTTTCTTCTTATAAAATGTAAAAATACTAATACTAGGAGCAGATATTGAAACATTTAGTGCCCTTCTGAAGTATAAGCTGAGTGGAAGTTAGCAAGTGACTTGAAGTTGGTGCTGAAGCTCTGATAGTCACATCAGCACCAGCGTGGCGAGATTTTCCCTCTGTGTGGTTGGGTCCCTATTTTTTATTAAACAACACATGTAGTTTAGGCATAAAAATTCTGGACCAGATGTCAGAAGACCAGTGTGTCACCTGAGCCTCACCGGGTAGGTTCTCTGAACTTAGATCAGTTTCTAAGAATTCTCTTAAGAATTCAAGGCTTGGAGTAAATCAATGTGTTTCAAACATTTATTAAGACACTCCATTTAAAAATGAAATCTCAGACTGAACCCTAACACATTCAAAGATGAAAGAGAAGCCGCTCTGTCTCTCAGGGCGAGGCGGCCATGGCCCTGCTCAGCCGGCTGGTGTTCCCTTCCACCCCGCTACCTGCAGAGCTTCACCTCCCCAGTTTATTAACTCCTGCAGAAGGCCACCTTTAAATTCTTTTCTCGTTGAAAATATTCCGAGATCAAAGATGGAAGGAAAGTTATTTCCTAGCTGAGAGAAAGACTGTAAGATCACAGATATTATGTAAAGTACTGTGGACACAATCGTACATTGCTTTTGTATATTTTATTTACATCTCTTAATTTTACACATTGATGGAGTTCACTGTGCTATTTCCACACCTGCACACTGATCAAATCAGGGTAATTAGCATTTCCAGGTCTTTATCATTTCTTTGTTCAAACTCTGTTGATCTTCATAAAATATATAAGAGGTGATTGTGAATTGCAGTCTCACCTCTGCTGCAGAAAAGTGAACTGACTTATTCTTTCTGTCTAGCTGTGTTTTAGTACCGGTGTCTCCACTTCCTTTACTACCCTTGCCCTCAAATCACGTGTTATTTTATTGAAACTTTAATTTTAACCTTTCTTTTAAAAAAGGAATCAAAGAGCAAAGAAAAGAATTGCATGACTGCTTGTGTAAACGCAGGCCATGGAATGCTGTCCCCGTAGGGAAGTGTGTGTCCGTGAGCTGTAAGCATCGCGGGCTAACTCTACAGACCTGGCACGGTACAACTTGTACACTGAGCATTACTTATACCACGCAAGAGTTTGGGAAGAACTGTAACATAGGATAAGTCCAGTAAGTGTCAGTGCACTAATGCTGCCTGGATATCCTGATTCAGACACACAGAGAGAAGAGACAATACACAGACACATCAATGCCCGTTCCACAGTGGCAATCAGCAAGGCAGAGATAAGATTCCCTGTAGGGTCAGTGAAGAAAACTTCAAATAATGGTGACAGTATGTGAGTTCTGGAAGTCTCTTCCATCTGTGTCTGTAGGTGCACAGATGTGGCTGCATGAGGTCCGAACTCAGTTCAAAATATTTACCCTTCACGGCCACTTCAACCTTTGGAGAAAATCCAGAAGTCACACAGGGCCAGATCTGCCATTTTTTGATCAAATCTCATCATACCCTCATGAAAAGGACTTCTGGAAATGCCTCAGAAAGGTGCAAGGGCATGGGACAGTGCAGTGACAGCTGGGGAAAGTATTTCGAGGAGGACTAACCCCAATAAGTGTTTCACTGCAATGATTTATTTATTTATTTTTCTTTTTTTTATTAAAAAGAAAAAAATTTGAAACAGAAAGAAGGTAGAAATAATACAAAATCTCAAAAACAAAACAAAACAAAAAAACAAACATAGTAACCAGTAAGAAATCACTAGTTGATAATTACATATTTTCCTCTTAGAAGTAGTTGTTCAAGTTATAAAAGTAAAGCCTACAAAGTGGACATCCAAACAGTGAGACTGCAGTCAGTTTTGTTCATCCAGCCAACAAAAACTTTAGCAACATGGTTATCAATCCCACACACTCAAACATACATGCAGTTATATCCTTTAGAATACTTCCTTTTCCTCTTTTTTTTTTACAACAACTATAATCCATTCTCATAAACTACTTAGAAGTTCTACACATGTATAAGTCTCTACATGCATACCTAGCCTTTCTGTATTAGAGGGAGAAACAAATCAAAACAAGTCAACAATACAAATTCCTAGAGAAACACGAAATGAAAAGGACCTATAAAACCACAATACTAGGTGATCTACGGTAGTTACTATGATGTCTCTTGTTGTTTTCAATAAAATTGTCTATATCGTCAAACAGTATAGTTAAACTTGGAACTCACATTTGTCTTCCCTACCTGAACTCCCTGTTTCAAAAACATGCATATTTTTTCCAGTTTACCCATCCAATCACTATTTTTAACAAAACATGGTATTAGTCAAAAGTGTTTTTTAAAAATACTTATAATTTTAACCTACATATTTCAAATTTTGGTTTTATGATCTTTCCCCCCAGGAAAAGTGTATTTATGATGCAGCCTCTGGTGGCTCACGGGTCGTGATGGTTATGTTGTTTCAGTCTGAGAAGGTCGCAGGGTGCCCAGATTAAACATTATTTCAGGACGTGTCTGTGGTGGGGTTTCTGAGTGAGACACGCATTTTCCTTCCGTTTTATTTGTTGTTTTGTTCTGCTGCCCGGCTGTCTCTAACATGGGCTCTGGAGTAGCCCACAGGCTCATGAGTAGCTGGGACTATAGGCTTTCGCCATCATGACTGGTGGGAGATGAATGTGTGAACTGGTAGACCTGGTACAGGAGACAGTCCTCCCCAGGGTGGTAGAATGGCTACCGTTCCCTGTGTTTGGGGTCTGAAAAGGACTAAAGTCAGAGGAAGGAGGAATTCACCTTTTTCTTGCATCATAGTGTAAAACTGGGACATCTCATCTCATCTCTTGCCTTGAACTGGACTTCATCACTGGCTCCTCTGATTCTCAGGCCTCTAAATTTGAACAGATTAGCATTTCTGACTGCCTCGTGTCTGCAACTTGCATGTGGCAGACTGCAGGACTTCTCAGTCTCCAGGACTTCATGAGCCAATTCCTCTAAATAAACAGTCTCACAATCGCTCTCTCCCCCCC
>PVLA01020280.1:0-10565 GCA_004027455.1 Hydrochoerus hydrochaeris
CAAACTTCCAGAACTGCTTCAGAAAGGGGCAGGATAATAGGTTCTTGAAGTTAGAGGGATTATTTTGAGGAGGACTAATGGCAACGTGTCTTTTGCTGTAACCTGTCTTTCTGTTTGCTTGTAGACAGGGCCTCCCTATGTAGTTCAGGCTGATTGTGAACTAACTATATAAACCAGGCTGGCCGCAAGCTCACAGCAGTCCAAGTACTTGGACTACAGGCGTGCTTTACCACATCACGCTCGTAATCATTATCACTGTTTTTTTAATTTTAAGCATTCGGTATATTTTTTAATCCCAGCTGGCAATGTAAAACTTACCATTCTAACCACTTTAAAATGTTAAATTTTGCTGGTTTCACACACATTTCCAGTGCTGTATGAGGAGCACCAATATCCATTTCCACCACTTTTCATTCTCCTTTAAAGAAACTCTAAACCTGTTAAAAACAATTTCTCATTCCATTATCATACCAGACTCAGTAAGCTCTGTTCTGTTTTATCTCTGTAAATTTGCCAGTTCTAGGTGCCTAATATAAGTGGAATCACACAGTTGTGCCCGTGTGTCTGTGTGTGTGTGTGTGTGTGTGTGGCTTCACTTAGCTAATGTTTTCAAGGTTCGTCTGTATTACAGCATGACCCTGACCGTCATTCTGTGTAGGGCTGAGTAATAGTTCATTGTGCACAGCTGCCTTTGATCTGTGGACTCACCTAAAGCCATGACTTCTTCACGGGCTGCACATCCCAAGAAGTCTTGATCCCTGGGACTCGAACACTCCAGGACCAAGTCCTAGGCAACTGGGGACAACGCCGCTACTTTAAAACCTTGAGAAAGTCCTCAGACTGCCCCTTGCTCTTACCTGCCTGTCCTTTCCTGTGGGAACCTCAGCGAAGCTATAACTTAGGCTTCCTTTCATTTCCTGTTTTTTGAAATTATTTGTTTGTATCAGCACGTTTGTCATCCATAATGCTCACACTCATCATGAGGAATTTGTCCTTGCACATTATATGTGTATCAAATTCTCTTTTCCCATCCCCTCCTTTCCCTTCAACCTTTCTCCTTACCATTTACCAAAGCTCTTTTTCCATTTTTTCCTTTGATTCTTTTTAAATCCCTTTTCTTTTCCTTCCCTTCCCCTCTCCAGGCCCCTTCCCATTTGAACAAGTTCTTCCTACTTCCTACTATCCATTCTCCATTTTGCTCCTTATGTATCCCTTGGGTTTCTCACAGAAAAGAAATAAAGTGATATTTAAAGTATTCCTATTTTTTATTTTTTTGTCTTCTGACCATCCTGAGGTTTCACCAAGGAGCCCTGTGTGGCGTGTTACACCTCCCGTTTCCAGGACTCATCAACATTACAAACTTTGTTTTTCTGGTCTTTCATACACAATTGTGTCTACAATTTTCTCTATTTTTCTATATTCAGTTCCATTAATTTGTGCTCTAATATTCATTATTTCTTTTATTTTTCTTTCCCTAAATTTAACTTGCACTTTTTTCTCTAGCTGCCTAAGTTATGGAAGTTTTGATTATTGATTTCAGATATTTTTCATTCCTAATATATGCACTTAACATTAAGCACTATTTTTACTATTTTTACTACTATTCTTACTATGTCACACACATTTTGATAAATTGTATTTTCCGTTCTTCATTCAGCCAAAGTATTTTAAATTTCTCTTGGCACTTCTGTTTTGACCTATGCATTATTTTGAAGTGTTTAATTTCCATATATTTTATGATTTTCCAGCTTTTTTTCTGTTTGTTTCAAGTTTAATTTCATTGTGGTCTGGGAAAATAGTTTTTATTGCTGTTATAGATTGAATTGTATCCTAACCCCCAGTACTTGTAAATGTAACCTTATTTGGAAACAGTATTTCTAGATGTAATCAAATTAGGATGAAGTCCTTAAGCGGCTCTAATGCAGTATGATTGGTATCTTTATGAGACGGAAAAGTGTTGTATGGGGAAAGAAACACAGCGGGAATGCTGTAAGATTTGAGAATCAGATAGACTGGAGTGATGCAAGGGCAAGCCAAGGAAAAGGGAGTGAGAGCCACCACTAGAAGCCAGGAAGAGGCAAAGAAAGTTCCTTCTCCCAGTTTCAAAAGGGGAGTGGTCCAGCCTCTACCAAGACATTGTACTTCCAGCCTCCATTACTGTGTGACAACACGCTGCTGCCATCTTCAGCCTCCACCCCATTGTGGTACTTTGTTACAAGGGCCTATAATTTCTACTCTTTTTATTAGTATGTTTGCAGTATATAATGTTCATGTTCCTTGTGGGGAGATGATACATGTACAGAATGCATCTTAATTCCTCTTTCACTCCTATTGCCTTTCTTCTCTCCCTCTCCTCCATCTCTTGATCCTCTTCTCCTTTGAGAAAGCTCTATTTCCCCAATTTTTGTGATCTTTTAGTTTGATATCTATATTTTGGGTTTCTCAAATAAGAGAAACTGTGCTATATTTACGCTTGTGTGTACATTTATTTCACTTAACATCGTCTCTTCTTTTACATGGACTACAGTGTGTCTTATGGCCCAGAATGAGGTCTTTCTTTATGAATCCTCCACATGACTGTTAAAAATGTTGGGTAGAATATTGTATAAATGTCTATCGAATTAAGTTGTTTAGGGCAAATATATCCTTATTTTCTGTTTCTTGAGCTATCAATTACTGAGTCATGTTTAAGGCTCCAAATGTAACAGCAGATTTGACTATTTCTCCTTTCAGTCCTACCAGCTTTTGTTTGAGGCATTTCGGCACTATTGTTAGATTCTTATATACTAACAATTAGTATATCTCCTTGAAAAAAAGACCTTTTTATTTGTCTGCAACGCTCTTTTGTTTCTAACAATTCTGAAGTCATTTTCGTTTGAAATTTATAGAGCTACTCCAATTTTTAAATTAATGCTAGTATGGTTGTCTTTGTTACTTTCTACTCATTGCTAAGACAAAATACCTGACATCCAAAGGTAGGGAAGAAAAGGTTTATTTCTCACAGTTCTGGAGGTTTCAGTCCATACTAGTTGGCTTCAAGGAAGAATGGCATAGAGAGGCAGCCATTCATGGCCACTGCAAACTGCAAGGCAGAAATCAGCAATAGAGGGAGACACGCCTTCTTCCCTCCATGCATCATATCCTGGTTCCACCTCTGGGTGGGTGAAACACTCAAACCACCAATCCAAACACTAGACAATGAACCAATCACAAATGCTAGATTTGGTCCAGTTCATAATCCATGAGGCTTAGGAGCCACTGACATAAACCATGACTATAGTCTATCCTTCTTTGTTCCTTGACTTTTAATATAATTTTTAAATCTTTCTTTCTTTCTTTCTTTCTTTCTTTCTTTCTTTCTTTCTTTCTTTCTTTCTTTCTTTCTGGTACTGGGGATCGAACTCATGATCTTGTGTTTGCCAGGCAGGTGCTTACACCACTGAGCTAAATCCCCGGCCCTTTTTAAATGTTTTAATGGTTTCATTGGTTTATTTTGCCTGCCTCACACTCAGCCACATAAAGTGTACAGTTCATTAGTTTTTAGTCTATTCAGAGTTGTGCAACCATCATTACAGTAAGTTTTAAAATGCTTTCATTATAAGAATTCTTCAACCCCTTACCAATCCCCCATCATATGCCCGATTTTGGAAATTATTAATCTATTTTCTCTCTCCATGGATTTGCTTGTTATGAACATTTCATATAATGTCTCATCATACAGGAATGAAATCATTTATATTGTCTTGTGTCAATAGCTTCTTTCACAGCATCATTTAAAATTTTATCCATATTATAGCAGGTATTGATGTTTCATCCCTTATTGCTGCTACATAATATTCCACTATATGAATATTCTACTTCTTACTTATCTGTTAAACAGTTTATGATGCTTTGGGTAACTTTCACTTTTTTGACATAAATTCTTGTGTATGTTCTTACATTCTTTATGCATAAACCTACAGCTGGGTTGTTGGCTCATGGAGTAGCTCTCTGTATAAATTGTTAAAGAATTGCAAGACTGTGGCTATACAAGTTCTTACATCTCCACTATAGTATATGAGGATTCAAATTTTTCCATATTCTCCCCTCACTATTGTCTATTCTTTTTATTAGAATTATCCTAGTGAGTATGAAATATCTCATTGTGGTGTTGATTTTCATTTTCCTGGAGAATGATTTTGAGCATAAAGTATGTGTTTTTTGGTTATTGTATATATCTTTTTTGGGAAATGCTTATTTAAGATCCTTTCCCCATTTAAAAAAACCTTTTTCATCTTTTATTTTTGTATCTTAAAATTCCAGATACAAGTCACTTATCAGATACACATTTTGCAAAACTTTCTCCCTTTCTGTGGTTTATTTACTTTATGGTATCTTTTTTTTTTTTGAATCAAAAAGTTTTAACTATCATTGATGTCCCGTTATTCTATTTTTATTCTGTTGCTTGTGCTCTTGCTGTTATAGTGTAAGAGAAATTTTCTCTTATTAACAGTGCATGGTCTACACTGCTCCATGCTGCTCATCTCCCCCCCTCCCCCAATATTCCGGGAATTGAGCTGTTATAGTTTAAAGCTGCCTAGGCTAAATTCAGACTAGGATAAAGCTGACTAGAAGACCTGGGTTGCGAGGTAGAAACAGCCCCATTCCATGTTTAAGGAATTTATGGAATGTATCTTCCCTGGGCATCTGTTGCCCATATTAGGAAGCACCCTTCACCGCCCAACTCTAGACCACCCTATAGTTGCACCCTCCAATGAATGTAGAAAGCCATTTAAACTAACCAATGCCTTCTGTTTCTGTAACCGCGCTTGCCAAAGCCCTGCCTTCCTTTGTCCTGTAGTTTTAAAAGCCATGCTCAGGCATACCTCGTGGCTCTCTGTTCCTGCGTGTTCAGTGGGCCCCACGCATGCTTGGAAAATAAAACCCCTTGCATATTGCATGAGAGAGCGTCTGTTGACTTCTTCCTACACGTAGTGGGCGTCTCGTCCATCACAATATTAAAGAAGCCATTACCCTAAAGATCTACATGTATGGCTTTTTTGAGCAGCTTTATGTTTAATTCTGTAGTTTAAGTCTTTTATTTATCTTTTTGTTCATGATGTGAAGCAAGGGCCCAATTTCATTCTTTTGTGTGTGAATTTGCATTCCTCCATTTGTTGAAGAGTATTTCTCATTGAATGGTCTTGGTATCTTTGCAGGGAGATCAGTTCACTGTAAATGTGAAGATTTATTTCAGAATTTCCTACTTTATTCTAAAACAATTGGAATAATTGGTTTAACTGAGTTCTAGGCACAATCCTAAACATGAATTCATTCACTCCTCAACACTGTGTGGAGTGGACACTTCCTACTCCCATCTTACAGATGAAGTAGCTGAGATAGAGTGACAGTTGTTATGCAACTAGTTAGTGGCACAGCCAGGATGTAAACCAGCCATGATGCGTGTCCAGACTGGGTTCTTAACTGTGCTCAAAATCACAGCCGGGAGTGGTGGCCCAGGCTTCTAATCCTAGAGTTCTAAGAGTCTGAGGCAGGTAGATGGCAAATCTGAGTCCGGCCCGAGCAATTCAGCAACCTCGCAAATTTTGTCTCAAAATTTAAAAATGGGGCAGGGGGCGGGTTTAATTCCCAGTACTGCAAAAATTTAAAATAATAAATCAGAACTTTAGAATTTTAACAGTGCATTTAAAATAAAGTGAATGTGGGATCAGATTAGCTTAAAAGCACAGAGTAAGGTCTTGCTAGCCCTGCTTTTCCTGAATTGAGAAAGAGAGGGCTCTCACTGGGCCTGCGGGCCACACCCACCAGCGCCGGAGCGGGGGTTGGGGCTGGGTGGTGGTGGTGGTGGAGAATGGGCGATCTCGCGAGAAAACACGTCGTTGCCTGGGTAACCGCGTCGCGGTCGCCAAAGATGGCGAGTCAAAATTTGGGCTTTCGGGTGAGTTCCCTCCGGACCCCTGGCCGGGGACGGCACTCGGCTGGTGGGGACACCGTGAACTTCACTCTGACTCATCCAGCTCTGTCTTGCAGAGACGCTGCGTCCCGGGGACCCCGCTCTCGTCGCTGGATCTTCTCGCCCGGGAGCGAGAGTATAAGTAAGAGCCTCGGCCGCCGCGCGTCTCCCCGGCTGTGGACGGAGGCTCCTGCGGGGCGCCCTCCCGCGGCTCCGGCGCACACTGCCGCCCCCGCCGGTCCTCCTCCGGGCCCGCCTTCCTCGGCCTCGGAAACCCGAGCGTTTGGCAGGAGGGGAGCGGGTGCGGCGGACCGCCGGCGTCGGGCATCGCGCTCATTTCGGGCTCCCGCAGCTGACCTGACGTGAATTTCTTTCAGGCTCGTTTGTGAGTTGGAAGCGTGTTTCTCGAGCAGGCCGAATCACGCCCTCGTCTACACGTGTGGAGGTGGGGTCTCCCCTCCGCGTCTCGCGGTCACAGCCGCAGCCCCGTAGTTCTCCAGCGTTGCTGAGACCGGCGGCGTTTCCGTCTGACTCCCGCCTGTCCCTTCTCCTGCCCTCTCTGCTCTCATGCTTTTGCAGTTAGCATACTTTAGTAAGTGCACCCTTCAGTTTACTTTTTATTTTCTATCTCCTCCATCGGACTGTAAGTCCCACGAGGATATTCGGCGTCATGTAAGCCCTTATGAGAAAAGTGTATTTATTGAACCACTTAGTTTCTTTTTAATTTAAAGTAAAGTAGGTAATTTAAAAACTGGAAAACAATCTGGCCGTTCTTCAGGGAGTTACATGTAGAATTACCTTATGATCTCTAGTCCATGCTACTAAGAGTTTTTAGTGGTACAAGTGCCCAGTTGTTACTTGCTCTGTTACCTGTTCTTGGAGGTGTACAAATTGATGCACAGGAACAGAGGAACTTCGTGGCTCTGCCTAAACCTTCTGCAATGCCTTGTACCATGCAGAAGAGCAAAATGCCATCCTTGTAGGCAAGAATGTGAGCTCACAACCACAGTTTGCCCCTTGCCTTAGTAGTAAGCATACTGAGATAGTCAGCAGAACACATTTCCCTGTGGCCCCAATCCAGGCTGCTGCAGTTCAGCATCTTCACATAGTTGGAGGAAATGACCACTATTTGAGAGGCGAGACTAAGGCAGATTCCAGGTACTCAAATTAATAGATTCTTCAAGCATCATGCTCCTATTATCATACCAGAGAGCCAAACACTAAGCTATGTAATAACCAGTAATGCAAGCTCTCCATAAATCCCAATTCCATTGGATTTATATATTAATTTTATATATTTAGGCTATGATCCACATAATCCACTTTATCCAAGCCATATGAATTATGCTGAGTAGTTTTCTTTTTCTGTTTTTTAAAGCTTTTTATAATGAGGGATTACTTTCATCATTTTTGTCAAGTGGTTGTGGATAACATTGTAGAAAGTGTTTGTTTCATGAATATGTCACACCTGTACCAGCATAAATTTGCTATATTCTCTTGAGTTAAATCTTATTTGGAGCCTTTCCATATTGCTTATCACTAATTTATTGTTTTAAAAATTCATTTTTTTCATCTTAATATAAATCAAAATTTTCTCTTTTACTGTGGTGGATAAATTTATTAGTTTATTGAGCTCATTATTTCTTATTTTTTAAATAAGTACTTGTAAGTCTGTAATTTTCTTTCCAACTTCAGCTTAAGTATTCCAGGACCTGTTTTGAAGTATACTTATTTTATGATTTCATGAACATTTTATGATTTTCATTGTGATTATTTAGGAATGTGGTTTTTCAGCTTCTAAGACATAGGGTTGTTTGCTGCTTTGTTTTTGTTTTATTTAAATTTAGTAGTACAGACTGGCTTTAAACATGTTTGTGTAACTCAGGCTGGCCTCCAACTCAATGATCCTCCTGCCTCAGCCTCTCAAGTGCTGGGGTTACAGACATGCACCACCATGTCCTGCTTGACATTGATATTTTAAAAGGTATTTTGAGATTTGTTTGTGACCAACTACATGTTCAATTTTTGTGGGTTGTTTTTGTGTGTGTGTGTGTATGTGTGTGTGTGTTCTTGGACAATGCATACATTGATTATTTGCCTAATTTCATTTCTGAAAATCTATCAGTCTGTCAATATCCTTATCACTTTTTGTACTAGCTTTCTATTAGAGTGTAATAAAATCATATAATTATACTTTAAAATTATTCCATATAATGGTGGCCATTTTGTTTGAAGGCTATATTATTTAAGTCTTTAATTCTTTCCATGATTGTGTGGTGTCTGTGACATCTTTTTGGAGTTCAAGCTTGATGATTTCTGCCTTATGATAAATGAGTTTAGTTTATTTATACTGTTTATTTGAAGTTGTTTTAATCATTTTATGTTTCATTTTGTTGTTGTTATTTACCATGTCTTTTCTCTTTTTGGTTGTTGTGTGTCTTCTAATGCTTTAACTTAGTTAATCTCTGTCTTTCAAGTTGCTGCCAGTGCTTCCTTTTGAGTCATCATTGGTGTTATTTTGTAGTTTGTAGTAATTTAGGTTTATCATGTTTTCTAGCTACTGGTTCTTCATGATTCATTTTTTTCCAAGTTTCCCCATTTCTCCTTCATGAATATTTCATTCCTTTTTTTTTTTTTTTTGAAATCTGAGTCTTAAAATCTTTGTCTTCTTTGGAAATGTTTCTTTGCCCTTATTCTTCAGTCACAGTTTATATGTACATAGAATCCTAGGTGCCACTTCTCCCCCTTGGCCTATTGAAGATATCTTTTCATTTTTTATCAGCATCCAGAGATGTCAACAGCCATCTGCAGCTGGTTTTTTGGTATGCAGGTAGGCTGATTTTTTTTCTGTTCTTCTAAAATAATTATTGGGTAGTTTAATTGTAGAGGCGTTACAGACATGCACCACCATGTCCTGCTCAACTTTGATATTTTAAAAGGTATTTTGAATGTAAATGTAAAGGAAAATTTTTAAAGCATATTTTTAATATTAGTATATTTTTAACAGTAGTCAAGAATGAGACTGGAAAATACAGCCTGTTTTTATAATTAGAAAGCTACAAAATTTAATAAGCCTTGACATTCCAAATGACGGCTGTGAGATTAGTGTAACCCAGCCAGCCTAACTTATGATGTTTTGCTTGCTTTCAAGTTTCCAGAGACTTACCACTTCAAGAACAACTCAGCCCAGTCTCAGTGATTGATTCTTTTGCTTGTTATACAGTAGTAACCCCAGTCAGCTTAGGTAGAGTAAATTTTGCCTAGCAGTATATGACAAGACCTATAACCAAGTGTAAAACATCACATTATCTGCCTTTTGTACTTCTTTTTGGAAACCTGTATAAGTAACTGCCTTACCCCAAAATGAGGCTAGTGATTTGGAGTTGAGATTCCCACCATCCTGTTAGCGTAATAAACCCGTATGCCTTCCAAAGTTCCTCTAGTACCTTGTCTTCCATCTGATCTGTTCCTGAATTCCACATCATAATGAATAATGTTCGTTCTGCACAATGAATAAAATTCACTATGCTGAGTGCAGGTGAGGTTTTGTTTTCTTCTGCTTAGAGTAATGTCTTTCTTCAATTTGGAAAATTCTCAGCATTATTTCTTTAAATACTGATAGTCTTTCTGCCTGTGTGGGATTTCTGCCTGTAACTTCCCTTAGAGAGCAGCTACATAGCAGCTGTCTTAGTTTAACTGTGCCATCAATGGGTGGAAACTTCTTTTTGGTGTTATTGACGCTCTGTTTTGCTGTGTCTTTTTGTAGAGGATTCCTCATTTTGTCTTATAATTTATCCCTTCCATACTTTTTAAAAATTTTATTTAAAGAGAAAAAAAAATAGAAAAAAGGGAAGCAATAATACAGAATTCCCCAAAAAAGAAATAAACACTGAGAAATCACTAGTTGTCAAATTACATACTGTCATCTTAGAGATAATTGTTCAAGTTACAGAATTAAAGCATACAAAGTGGACATTCAAACCATGAGACTGCAAAACAGTTCTGCTCAATGATCCAACAAAAACTTAGTAATATGGTTATCAATCCTACACACTTAAAACACATGCAGTTATATCCCTTAGAGCACTTTCTTTTCCTCTCTTTTACAATAGAAATTACACATTTTGGGTTTTATTACTCCTACATTTCTTATTACTTTTTACACTAGAAACACAATGTAGTATTTATAAATATGATTATTTATTTTACTTATGAGAATAGGCTCAAGTTGCCTCCATTTCAGTATGAAAGCCTCAAGATCATCCTTTTTATAGCTTAGTAATATTCCATTGTATAAAAATACCACATCTTTTTCATCCATTCTAAAGTTGATGGGCATTTTTGTTGTTTCCAAGATTTAGCTATTACAGATTGTGCTGCTATGAACATGGAGGCACATATATCACTGTGATATGACCTTTTCAGTTCTTCTGGGAAAATATCCAGGAGGGGAATAGCTGGGTTGAATGGAACCTCCAATCCTAGTCTTCTGAGAAATCTCCATACTGATTTCCATAGTGGCTGCACCAGTCTGCACTCCCACCAACAGTGGAGCAGTGTTCCTTTTTCCCCCGCAGCCTCACCAACATTTGTTATTAGTTGTTTTTTTGAT